>VSMD01046453.1:0-37423 GCA_008750895.1 Mirza zaza
GGGGAATGGCACCCAGGCTGAGAAGGGACAGCAGGTGTGGACAGGACAGGTCAACAATTCTTGAGCAGAAAGGACATAGGCCAGGAACCTCAGGATGCCAGCAAGGAGTGGGCATGGGTGAGGAGTGGGGGTGATGGCTGCAGGGACAGCCGGGAAGGCCCTGACAGGCCTTAGAGATAGGACCAGGCACAAAGTGGAGGGCTGGGAAGGGGCAGGAAGGCAGTCTATGGGGCACCAACTTCAATGCCCCCACCAGACCTTGGCTCAGGCGGCCAGGTGCCCTCCCTGCCAGGTGCCAGGCTCAAGGTTGGGGAGCAGGGCACACTCCAGGGGGCTGGAAGAACAAGAGGCCAGAGGAGGGCAGCCACACCCAAAGGTGCAGGGGGAAGGACTGAGGGTGGAGGGGCCAGACAGAGGGTGCTGCTGTTCCTCTCTGGCACATGGTTGTCATGGTGGTGGGCATCTGGAGAGTCCTGGGGAGCAGGCACTGGCATCCAGCACCAGGCCCTAGGTGTCCAAGCAGGGCAGGGACTGGCTCCAGTGTGAATGGGATGCCCAAGTCAGATCCCTGATCCTCAGGCTGGGCGCGGTCCAGGGCAGCCCCAGTGGCCAGCGAGGCTCCGGCGCTGGAAAGGGCTGTCTGCGAAGACTGGCACAGGCCGGTTGGGCCGGGAGCGGCGCCAGACCAGGCCAAGGCGGAGCGGGCCGCCAGGTCGACCCCGGGTGCGGGCCAGCAGCGCCACCTGCTGGGAGGACACTTGCGCAGCCGCGGACACAGCCGGCTGGGGGTCGCTCTGCAGCCGCACCAGGTCTGCGGAGAGAGCGGCTCAGGCTGCGTGCGAGAGGCAACCCGGCCCCTGGTCCTCTACCCAGCTGCTCCTGTCCACTCTGCCCCAGCACCCGCCAACCTCTCCAGGCTCCCCGGCCTGGCAAATCGGGTCCTCACCCTGGAACAGGGAGTCCAGCAAGTCCTGGTGGACGAGGCCCGGGTTCGCATGATGGACGAGAAAGCCTGGACCACAGAGCAGCTGTGAGCACTGGCCTCACACCCCAGCAGGGATGGGTTAGCCCACCTCCCAGAGTTGGTTCAAGGGACAGTGTGACCCCAGGACTGCCTCACCTATGAGCATGGTGGCTGCATGGCGCAAGGGGTCCTGTGGGCTCCGCAAGTAGCCCTGGGTCTGGCTCAGAAAGTTGGGTACGTGGCTGGGGTATCGCTGAATCTAGGGACATAAGTGCTCATGACAGGACAGGAAAGCCAGTTCTGAGTGGAGAGGAGACTACAGAGGTGAACCCAGGCTGGGACAGCACAGGAAGCCCCAGGGCAGAGCAGCATGGCTGGGAGCCTGGTGAACAGGTCTGGCTGTGGTGGAGGCTCAGTTTTGGGGCCCTGATAAATACTGGGACAAGCAGCAGTGACCACATCCCTCACCCTCACGTGCTTCCCCCACTGACCAGGCGGTGGCAGATGCGGCTTAGGGCCTCTGGGCTGTCGTAGTGGGCCACAGTGATCATCTCCTCTAGCAGGCCCCAGCAAAGGGCCTGGTCACAGCGGGCCAGGGTCCACTCAGAGCTCTGGGATAGGGGAAGGGAGCAGGGTTGGGGATCTAGGAAGTGGAAAAAGGTTGGGTGGGCAGTGGAGGGAGTGGCCAGAATGAGGGGTGGGAGAGTCCAGGGCAGGGGCTTTTGAGTACAGTGGTCCAAGGGAAGGCCAGGAACATGGTGGCACATGAAGCCTGCACCTGAGGTTCTGGGGGGTGGGTCAGTGACCCTGACTTGTGATCTTCCTTGGGAAGGCAGCATGGGCGTGGGGAATGTGGATGGCACAGGGTAGGATGGTCTCCAGGGGAGGCTGACCTCTGCAGTGTCCCGGCTGGGGTCGTGGAGGCGCAACAGCAGTGGCATGAGACTCTGCAGCACCAGCTTCCGCAGGGGGCCACGGAGCCCCAGCCGAAGCCCACCCCGGCCCCGCCGCACCAGAGTCCCGAGGAGCCTGACCGCTGAGGCGCGGACTGAGTCCCGGGCCTGCGTGGGAGGGCGCAGTCAGGGCGGGCGGAGAGAGAGAGGGGTGGGAGCGTGGGAGGGAGTGGCCAAGGCTGAGCGAGGAAGGAGAGGTCTAGCGAGAGCCCCTGACTGGGGTGGTGATCGGGAGCAGGGCCTGGTGGGTCGCCCAGAGATCCTGGAGGGGCGGGGCCTGGGCTGGGAGACAGGGGCCGGGGCGTTGCTCACATCGTCCAGCAGCGGGGGCAGGCGCGGTCCCAGCTCCGAGCTCAGGAGCCGCACCGGCGCCCGTGGCCGCAGAAGGAGCCGCCGCAACGCGCCTAGTGCTGCGCCCACGAGCCGAGCGTCGCCCTCACCCAGCGACCCCAGGAGTGCCGGCAGCAGCGTATTCATGTGCCGCACCTGCTGGGGCAGGGAGTCCTGGTCACTCCCTCACAGACCTCACCGCCGCCCCGCCCGGCCCCGCCTCTCACCTTCCCGCGATTCAGCGCGAGGTGGCCGAGGCCCAGCAGGCCCAGCCAGCGCACGGTGGGCTCTGGGTCACCCTGCCAGGTGCGGAGCCGCTCCAGGATGACCTCTTCCCGCAGTAGCCGTGCGGTGGGCGGGCTCTGCAA
The DNA here is from genome assembly GCA_008750895.1 of Mirza zaza. NCBI lineage: Eukaryota > Metazoa > Chordata > Mammalia > Primates > Cheirogaleidae > Mirza > Mirza zaza. The sequence goes on from VSMD01046453.1 coordinate 2,616, forward strand.
CAGCTAGGCGAGGAACACGGAGTCAGCATGCTCTTGGTGCCCGTGTAGGCCAAAGCCCCATAAGGATCAAGTCCATCCCCTCACCAGTCATCTGGGAAGCAGGCTTACCCCGGTGAAGAAGGCCATTGCCGTGAGGCGCTGAGGGTTGTCGGCGCTGCGCAGCCGGGGAAGCAAGTCTGCAAAGAGGCCTCGTAGGTGGTGGTCTGCATGCGCCACCATGGCACTGGGGTGGAGTGGAAATGGGAGCTCTCATTTCACTTGGTGACCTCAACCCTCATGAAAGTTTCCATACGACCACCGCCCACATGCCCCCACCTTTTCCCTGGCCCACCTGCCCAGCACCTGGCCATCAATGAGCCTCCCCCTGACCACGGTCCCCTCCTCACCTGGCCAGCAGCAGGACGCCCTCCAGGTGGGTGTGGGCTCCCACCAACCTCCTCCAGCCTCCTGCCTGCTCCATGCATGTGACCACCATGCGGCCCCCATCCCCAGTGAGCAGGGCCTTCAAGGCCTCCACTGCACAGCTGTAGGTGGGGACAGCAGGTGAGTAGGCAGTGAGGGTTGAGAAGGCACTAACCTGTCCCCACTTACCCCAGTGTTGCCTCTCACCTGGCATGGCTGTGTGGTGGCCCTCGGTGGGACAGGACCCAAATCTTGGGAGTATCAGGGGAGTATGCACTACTGTGAGCCAGCTTGTGCAGCTGTGTGACCAGTGCCAGCAACAGGTGTGGGTAGAAGCCCCTCGTGGCTCCCACACAGCCTGAAATGGCCAACATCTCCCCAAGAGCACGTGTGGCCTGCAGAGCAAGAGGCCCATTCAGGCCTGGGTGTGCCTGGAGCCACTCAAGCACCAGAGGGGTGGGCATGCTTCAGACAAAGCCTCAGGGCATTCTGGACTCCACATGGTTCAGGGAGAATTTGCTGCCCACCACACCTCCGCCCCCAGGTTCTGACTCTCGTGCCCCCTTTGGCCAGGCAGTGCCCCCTGGCAGAGCTGGCTAGAGCCACCTACCGCAAGTGCCTCCGGCTTGGGCCCTGTGGCACCCTTCAGTGCCCACAGCAGTTGCACGAGCACCTGCCCATTTACGCGCTGGTTCCGGCTTAGGCTGCGCCAGAGCTCGGCTGCTGCCCTGAGGGGCGGGGTGAGGGTGGGGCTGGCGTGAGACATGGGTCTGGTGCAGGGATGGGTGGGGAGGCAATGGAGGCAGCCCCTAGGACTCCAGCAGGGGAGAGGCAGGTGAACCAGCCCCCATCCCCTAATCCCAGAGAAACAAAATAAGTGGCACTGTGCAGACCACAATGGTGCTGGTAGATGAGATCAGCTGCTGGATTGGGATTGCTCAAGCCCCAACAGGTCAGTGACAGTGAAGCAAACCTGGCATTAAAAATCACCTCAAAGAATAGGACTAAGGATAACTTCTGGGGCAGATTAACCAAAGAGCCAGGGGCAGCATGGCCAACAGCCACCCAGCTAGCTCACCCCACACTGAAGCACAACCCAGCTGGTCTCCAGGGGCCACTGGAGATACAGGCCAGCCCCAAGACAGGAACTGGCATCTGAGACCCTGAGGCTGCAGTGGTAGGGCTAGTTTGCAGAACTAAAGGTGGGGGGGTTGGGGATAGAAGTCTAAGGGAAAGACTAAGGACATTCTGCCCCCTTAACAGCCTGGGGCCAGACTCCATGCCCAAGCGGGAAGGAAGCTGCATGGGGGCCTCAGGGCTGCTGCACCCGTGGGGCAGGGCAGTTACCAGTCAGGGGGCAGTGAGCGTGGTAGCAGTGCACACACCACATCCTTTGAGTGTTCCAGGGCCAGTGCGCTCAGCACCCGCAGGGCCGCCCGCCGAGGCCGCCCCTCAGCCAGGCTGGGCACTTGTGCCAGCAGCCCCAGCACCAAAGCATGCACCTGGGGTGGAGGGGGCCAAGGACAGCAGTCAGGCCTCCTCTTGCTAGCGCCCCACCTCACCCATCAGGAGCAGCCTAAAGGGGGGCCATGCTTCAGACAACACACTCCAATCCCCACCCCCCACCTTGGAAGGGGCCCCATCAGGGGTCTCTTGGGTAGGAAAAGGGTGACCAGGCTCACCTGGTCCTCTAGCCGTGCCCCATGGGCCTCCAGGGCTGACGACAGGCTAATCGCTGTTGCCTGGGTCCCTGCAAAGCCAGCCTCCTCCAGGCAGGCAGCTGTGTACAAGGCAAGGTCGGCGAGTGTACCCTCCTCCCAGGAACTCCGGGAGACCTAGGGCAGAGGGTGGGGTGTTTGAAGTCCCCGAATCTGCCCCAGGCTCCCCACCCCTCCCATCTTCCTACAAAGCATACCTTACATTGCTCCCTAGCCTGTCTTACCCTGACCTTCCCCAGATCTGGCACACCTCTGTACATCTGGCATCCTCATGAGCTCAGAGATGAGCCGGGAGCCCCCAGGCCCGTCCCCATAGCATTCTTTCCCTCAGCACTCACCTGGTGAGGTCCTGGCTCCGGAGCACTGCTTGGGGAGTAGGGCTCACTGCCAGCTGTGGGGGCAGCAGCTCCACTTCCAGGCTCAGTGTTGGTGGCGAGGCCAGGTGCCTGGGCCTGGGGCTTGGGCTGAGGGTCCGTGGAAGAAGGTCCTAGGGGCTGCCCCTGGCTGGCCCGGATCCCTTCAGCCAGAGCTGTCAATGTTAGAGCCCCTACGGGTGCCCCCCGGGTGCGGCCCCACATACCCCCAGCCATGGCTGCCCCAGCCAGTAGTGCCTGCCCCTGCTCCTCCTCGGAAGTCGTGCCCAGGCCTGACCTAGAAGCAGGCCCTGGGCGGGACCACAGGCGGGCCCCTGGACAGGCGTGGTGGTGGTGCGTGCGTGAGTGTGCACTCTGTGGGGAAGGGACTGGGCAGCTACTCAGAGGTGTCTGCTGTGGGCTTGTGAAGGGCCTCCTGCCTAGGCTGTGGGAGGCAAGTGGCCAGCCTGTCCATGGTCTGGCTCTACCCACCAGGGCCCTGGAAGGGGCAGGATCCCCAGGAGGTGGCATATCCACACAGAAGGGTGGATAGAAGCCGTTAACCCTGACTACCAGCTCTTGGCCAGGGGCCCAGGGCAGTTGTGGACAGCCCTGAGGAGGCCCCAGCAGGGTCCAGGAGTCTGGGTCTAGCCCAGAGCAGAGGCCTGATTCAGCCCTAAAGAAGCAGCAGAGTCTCAGCTGGGCCAGGGGCTGGGCTGGCCCCCCTAGACTCCAGTCCCATCAGACATCCCGGAATGGCCATGAGTGGGTAAATTGTCACCATCTCCAAGCTGAGGGCAGCCTTGGGAGGGGGCTACCAAATAAAGCCAGAGGAGTTGCTGCCTCTTGCAGGTGCCTACCGCTGTTGAGGTGGGCCCTTCTGGGTCCTGGCCAGTTCTGAGGTGGCGTCCTCCACTCTAGCTGGGCCCCTAGGAGTGCAGAGCTAAGACTGGTGCCCTATGGGTGCCTGGAGCACAGTGTGTTCTGTCCAGCATGTGTATGAATGTGTATGTCTCCTAGCTCATGTTCCCCAGGGCTGGCCTGACCAGGCCTCTGCCCCAAATCCCCGCCTCCACCCTCACCCAACCACATAGTGGGCACTGCCTGGCCCTGAGTCCTGCAGAGCCAGATAAGCTGGTCCAGTGGAATACCTGGGCGGGCAGAAGTGCTCCCGGAAGCACTCCAGACAGTCAGCATTCCCCCTACGCCCTGGCCTGTCTATGCCATCCTGAGTTGCCTGGACAAGGGCCCAGGCCCCCAACTTCTGCTTCCTGCCAAGTCCAGAACCTCTCTCCTGGGCGGTTCCTCTGTAGCCCAAGTTACAAGGGTGGGTGGAGCCCTGAGATCTCTAATGCCCGCACAGCAGCAAGGCCAACCCCACACACAGCCAAGCAGGCTGAGGCTGGCCCAGGACCCGCCGGCTGTGTCTGGAGCTGAGTTGGCTCCTGGAGCCTCAGTTTCTTTTCTACCCTTCCTCCCCTTCCCAGGCTGCTGGGTCAGGTGCTGAGGCCCCAAAGCCAGGCCTGGCTGGCCTGTGACAGATGCTAGGGTTGTACAGGGCTGACAGCAGCATAGCAGGGGACACCTAGCTCTTCCTCTTGGCTTGGGAAGCTTATGTCCTCACTGGCCCTGAGCCAGGGGGCAGTGCCCTAGGCAGGCATGGGATCCCAGGGCCATGCCTGGACCCTCTATCTGGTAACTTGGCCCCACTCCAGGGCCCCACCATCCCCAGCCTCCCTCTGATGAGGACAAGTCTTCTGCAGTAACTCTCCCAGTGTGAGGTGGACGCCAAACCTTTCCCCCTACCTGAGGCCCTGCCTGCTCCAGTGTCAGGTCTGGCTCCCCACAGCTCAGCTTCCTGGGCTGGGGACACTCCTCGCTGCCTTTTGGGCCTTCCCCCAGGGCGGTCTCCACACCCTGGCTGGACCTGTGCTTCCCCTAGGAGCATGAACCCTGATTCCTGACTCCAGCCCGGCCCTGGAGGCCTGGGGGCACCAAGTGAGTAGTGGGTGGGGCAAACAAATGGCACATAACAAGTTGTGGGGGACAATAAGTGACTCGTGTTGTCTCCAGGCACCCCCCACCACCCAGATTCTCACAGGGGTCCTCCCCTACGCAGACGGTCCACCAGGTCCTGCAGCTTCTCCGACAGTGCCACCTACAGGGAGGAGAGGGGTGATGGGTGGCTGTGGGAGCAGAGGGCCCAGGACAGGTGACAGGGGCCCATCCCACCTGGTACAGTGCAGGACTCCGCAGCCGCTTGTGCTCAGGGCTGAGGCGGCTCAGGGACAGCTGGGCGAAAGCTCTAGACTCTGCCAGTGATGGGAGCGGCTCACACAGCTGCAGGAGAGGAGGCTGGCTTGGGTCAGGGCTAAATTGGGGTTGGGGGTGCAGACTGAGGGGTTGGGGTGGGGCAGTTACCTGTCCCTGCTGGACCCAGAGTTTTAGCAGTGGCTCCACCTGGGCTGGCCTCACGTTACAGGGCTCCTGGGCCCCTCGAGGCCAAACCCTCAGCTCCTGCCCAGCCTGCGGTGGTGGCTCTTCTGCCAATTGCAGCACGTCCAACAGCAGAGACCCTGTTGGGGGTGGGAGCAAAAATAATGTGGGGGACCTGGGCCCTTGAAGGGGAACAACAGAGGGGAGGGAGGGGGCTCACCATCATAGCCCAGGAGCCGGAAGGCAGCCTTGCTCCCTGGCAATGTCTGCTTCTCGGGGTCCTCGGTCAGCTTCATTCGAGGCTGGCCTCCCACAGACACCAGCTGCAGGGAGATGGTGTCAAGACGGCTGGGCCCTCATCCCCCAGCAGGCATGAGCCTCTAGACCCACCCCAACCTGGGCCCCCAACACTGTCTCCACCTTATAGACGCAGCCCAGGGAAGGCTGTTGGGGGCAGGTGACCACACTGGTGCCAATGCCAATGACGTTCACCTCACTGCCCTGGAGGGGAGAGGAGGTGGCAGTGAGCCCAGCCAGGACCTGCAGGAGCTCCCAGGCCCTCCTCAGCATTCTCTGCCTGCCCCTCCTGCCCCGCACCTCCTGGGCCAGCCGGACCAGCTCTTCTTCGTCAATGTTGTTGCTGACTGCGATGGAGACTGACTCCAGCCAGGGCACCTGGAAGCTAGGATGTGGGTAGAGCCAGGGGAGGCATTGGGGGAGCCCCCTCAGACCTTCCTGATTCACCCTGGGCTCCTCAACCCCATTGGACACACCCACACTAAGCACCTCCGTGCCTCCCTGCTGGAGTCTGTAGTGTCACCCTTGAGACTAGGCCAGAGTTCCTCCCTGCCCCTCCATGTCCTGGCTCCCAAAGAGGTCTCTGAGCAGACACACACCTCCCCAGGGCACTCACTGGGTTGCAGTGGCCCGGAAGACCCCACGGACTTCCTGGGCCAGCTGAAGTAGGTCACCACTATCCAGCCTCACACCCACGGGCCTGTAGCCCAGTTCTCCCAGTGCCAGGGCCACTGCCAGGAAGTTGGGAAGACCACTCCTGCAGGCATGGACAAAGAAGTCAGGGGCTGCAGCTGCTCTGTGGAGCCCACCCCAGAATGCCTGGGGCTCACCTCCATACGCTGTAGGAGTCCAGCAGGCCCTGGAAGGCCCGGGGAAATGCCAGGGCATAGGCCACAAAGGCAGCCCGCTCCCCTGGATGCGGCTCCTGCACACCCAGCCTCAGGTGGGCACACACGCGCTCCAGCCACTCCTTTACGCTGGCAGCCAGGTCTACCCCAGGGCCCTCACCGGCAGCAGGAGCCAAAATCTGTGGAACCAGGTGGATAAATAGCTGGGGCACAAGGTGCAGGGAGAAGCCTGGGAGTGGCTGGGTTCACCCTAGGCTGAGGGTAAAGGTAATGCACACTGGCTTCCCAGGCAGCACTGGGACTACTTACATAGGGTGGCACTTGCCAATGTGCACAGCCGGGCTGGCCCACCCCTCCCTGGGGTTGAGAAGACCTACTGACCGGGTCAGAGGGAACCTCGCTGCCCGAAAAGGAGGTAACGAAGGAGTGGGCCAGGGTCCCGGCCACCGGAACACCCCGGAGCTGCCCAGCAAGCACGTTGCTGCTGCTGTCGAAGCCTGGGAGAGGGAGTCAGGCCAGGTTGGGGGACTCCAGGTGGCAGGGGGATCCTGGGGGGGCCTCCTCCTTCCCAACTCTTGCCTCATGCCCCCCAAGCTCTCACCACCCAGGTAGCTGTAGGTGGAGGCTGTGAGACCCCCGTCGGGGCCCTGAGCGCGCCGCAGGCCCATCTCCAGCAGTCGCTTCTCCGGCCCGGCGATCAGGCGCAGCCTGGCTGCATTGGTGGCCACGAGGCTGTGAGAGCCAGGGACCAGGGAACTCGGGTGAGGGTTGAGAAGCTACCCAAGTGGACAGAGTTACCTGGGGCGTGGAGTTCCAGCCCCAGAGCTCCACCCTCCCCTACTCCCTCCTGGAGAGCACCCACAATGGGAATGGGAGGTCAAGCCAACCCTCTGGGGACACCTAGCACTCTGTCCACGTCCACAGAGCTCTGCCCCAGGACCTCACCTTTAAGGGCCTGCCTCTCAGTCCCTCGCCCCGTCCCACCTGGCCTAACCCTAACTCACCTGGCATAGCTGACCAGGCAGAGCAGCGGTGTCTCCAGCAGCTGCACCACCAGGAGCGGCCCGGACACCTGCAGCAGCGGCACCTGCGGGGAGGGCTGTCAGCTCCACAGCCCCACCTGTACCCCTCAGGCCACCCCCTCCGTCCCGCTCACCCCGCACTCACGCCAGGGAAGGCGAGGGAACCCTCGGGCAGGGCCCGCACCGTCACCCCAGAGCAGTCGAGGGCCCGAAGGTGCTCAAAGAACGCAGGGTCCGTGTCCGGGGGCAGCACAGAGGCCAGGAACTGCACGTCTGGGAGCGAGAGGCACTGTGTACTGGGGCGAGTGCGGGGCCAGGGGTCGGGGAGGGGGGGCGTCTGGTCGGACTAGGGAGTCCTGGCGGGGTCATGGGGGCGACGCAGGGCGCTACCTGTGTCCCGCAAGCGGAAGGCGCGCAGGAAGCGCACGCAGTCTCGCAACCCTGCGGCCAAAGTGAAGGCGCCGCCAAAGGGGCAGCGGCGGAAGAAGAGCTCGAACTCGGCATGGTCCCGCGCCCGGCCCGCGCGCCAGTAACCCAGCGCCATGGTGGCCTGGTAAAGATCGGTGAGCAGCGGATGCGCTGCCGCGCGTCCCTCGGAGTCCCACTCCGCCGCCATCTGCTCCGCTGGCCCCGGACTCCGACCCGGCCCGCCCCGTCACGCGCCCCAGCCAATGGCCACCCTCCCGGCGCCCCGCCCCCGCGGCAGCTTTTTGTAGGGCTGAGTGCAAAACGGTCTCGGGACAGACGAGGGTGCAGACACCTAGGGATGACAGCCTCTACAGGCAACGGGAGAGGGCGGAGCAGGTCTGGTCTCCGGACACTCCGAAGAGGTCGCAGCAGCTGGACCCTGGATGGTGTGGGGGACTCCATCCCCACCCCAGGGCCGATAGCCTCTTTGAGCATGGCCAGGTTGTGGTCGCCAGGGAGGATCCCCCAGCAACCTGGGTCTCCTTCCCCAAGCCAGGCAAGGAGATGCAGCTCAGGGCTTGCCACAGGGTTTAGAGGGCAGAGGACAGATCCACCCAGACTTCATCCTCACCCCACCCAGCAGCCGGCCTCTTCCCCAGGACTGGGGAGGGCAGGACAGAGGCTGAGCCTATCAGAACTCGCAGAGCGGGCTTGCGACACAGTAGAGCCAGGGAGCCCAGATGGGGCCCCCAACTGCCCAGGAAAGGGCAAGAGGGTCACTTACCCACCCCCAGCTGACACCAGAAGGGCCTTCTATGGCTGTGAGCCCAGTCAGTGTCCCAGGGTGGTGGCTTTTGTGGGGTGCCTGCACTCCATACCCCATAGCAAAAAAAAAAAAAAAATTTTTTTTTGAGACAGAGTCTCAACTCTGTTGCCCAGGTTAGAGTGCCGTGGCATCAGCCTAGCTCACAGCCACCTCGAACTCCTGGGCTTGAGCAACCTTCTGCCTCAGCCTCCCAAGTAGCTGGGACTACAGGCATGCACTACCATGCCTGGCTAATTTTTTCTATATATTTTTAGTTGGCCAATTAATTTCTATTTTTAGTAGAGACGGGTCTCACTCTTGCTCAGGCTGGTTTTGAACTCCTGACTTTAAGTGATCCACATGCCTCGGCCTCCCAGAGTGCTAGGATTACAGGCATGAGTCCCCCATGTCCCTCCCTCCCCCCCCCATAGCAAATTCTTGAAAGCTTTGAGGGCTAAGTCGGGGCCTTTCACCCAGGGAATAGTAGTCCATTCCCCTATGGCTAGGGGCCTGTAGGACAGCAATTGATAGGAAGTAACAGCCACACCCTGTCACCCTTATACAGACACTACTGGCTGTGGCATGGTGGCCTACAGACCAGGGAAGGGGCCACCAATGACACAAGCGCTGACTACACAGGGTTGCTGGGGCAGGGGGTAGGCAAGACCAGATGGGAATCAGGCTGGGCTCAGGAATCCAGCAGGTGGAGGCACAGACCACAGAGTGGAAGGGGCAGTGCCCCCAGGAGCTATGGAGAAAAGTCTGGACTTCATTCTAAAGATGGTGGGATGTGTGCAGGGTTTCCAACAGGTGAGGGGTGGGGCACAGGGCCCTGCCTCCCCTGGACAGTTCCAGGCATGCACTTTTGCTCCCGTGGCCATGGCGTATGGGATGCAGAGAGTGGAGAAACTGAGCTAACAGATTCTATTTCAGGCTTAAAGAGCATGAATTGGACTTGTCACTTATGATAGAAAGCCTACAGACAGAGGGGCTGGAGTCATGGGAGCGGCTGGGACACAGGGACAGAAAGGAGCAAGCAGAGGTGATCCAGGGTGAGGGCATGGGGCCATAGAAGGCCACAGAGAGGCTATGGACAATGGGAGCAGCAGGGCATTGACGGGGCTGAGACAGAAAAGGAGACATAGGCTGAGCACAAGGCCTGCCCACTGAATGACCAAGACAGGAGCCAAAGGGCCGGAGACTCAGCCTTTATTTATGGCAGGGCCACACTCACGCACGCACTCACACACGCACGTGCTCATCAGGCTTCAGATCTTGTTGAAAGCTGCGATGTCAACACTCTGCACCTGAGGAGAGGTGGGGACGATTACCATGGGTCCTGCTCCCTACCCACCCCAGTGAGGCAGGGCAAGCATGCAGGGTGCAGCCCAGGGTCATCCAGGCTCCCATCCTGCCCCTCCCTCCCCTGTTGGCCACTTACATGCTCTTCAAACTTGGTGATCTCTTCTTCCAGCAAGTCAGTCCCCACCTTGTCATCCTCTACCACACACTGGATCTGCAGCTTACGGATGCCATAGCCCACGGGCACCAGCTTGGAGGCCCCCCAGACCAGCCCGTCCAGCTGGATGGAGCGCACACAGGCCTCCAGTTGGGCCATATCTGTCTCATCATCCCACTGTGGGCAAGAGGTAAAAAGGTTGGGGCCAGCCACCCTCAGAAACCTCCAGAACCCTGCCTGCCCCTGTGTCAAACCACTGAGTATACAATTGTTTCCTTAAAGGGCACCCAGAAAACAATCCAAATTTATACCTGCCCTATCTCCAAGTTTCTGTTCTTATCCCAAGATTTCTAAACTTGGCTTTAAAATCCCACCAGGACTCAGGATGGTAGAGGGGAGGGTCAGAGAGTGAGCCACAAGGGACCCCCTGCCCCTGGCAGCCAAGGGTCTGGCTTGGCCTCCCTGAAGCCCGGCCCTGTCCTACTCACAGGCTTGACGTCCAGGAGGATGGAGGACTTGGCCACCAGCACTGGCTTCTTGGCCTTCTTCTCTGCATACTGCCGCAGCCTCTCCTCCCGTAGCCGGGCTGCCTCCTTGTCCTCCTCTTCGTTGTCACTGCCAAACAGGTCAATGTCATCGTCCTCGTCATCTTCGGCTGGTGTGGCTGCCTTCTTGGTTGGAGGCTCCACTTGGCGCATGGGAGACACGTGCTGCCATAGGGGTAGGGGTGGGGGTGCTCAACTGCGTGGGCTAAGCCCTCCTCCCATTCTTGTGGACCCGAGCTGTGCACCCACATACCGGGCCCTGGGGAGAGCTAAGAACTACCCCTACCCTGCCCTGGGGTTAGCCTGGGCATATAAACCCTCATAGACGCCTTGTAGACACCAGGATCCCAGCCACAAGCTCCTCATTGCTGCCAGGCCAGCACAGTGCCAGATGTGGGGTCCTTGGGTCTTTGGGGATGGTACTCACCTGGGTCTGTGGGGCTGTGGCCCGGTGGGTGGGTGAGCTCTTCTCCAGAACACTCAGCCGGGCCTCCAGCTTGGAGAGGGCCTGCTGCAGATCCTGTACCACTGTGGGGGCAAGGAGACAATGGTCAGGTGGCAGGGGCTGGGACCCAGTCCCCACCTGTCAGGCCCCGGGCCTTACCGCCTCGCAAGCTCTGGTTCTCCACTTCCAGGCTGGCAATCCGGGTGATGAGCTCACTGTGGTCTCCACCAGGCCCACTGGAGGCCCCCGGGCCCGTACTCTGCAAGGCAGCGGGATGGGGAGGGGTAGGCTCAGCACTCCAGTCTGCTCCTAGGATCCCCCTCATTCATAGCTGCTTGCAAGCAGAGCCCTGAGGCTGGGTGGGAGGCCTGGGTCCACCTGGCATGCTCAGGACTGTGTTGGACTCACAGAAGGAAGACTCAGGAAGCCCCTCTCTGCTGACGCCCAGCCCACCTTTACTGATGCAAAGACCTGTTGACCTCAGAGAGGGTGGCTGCCACAGACCATGGTGAAATTCTCAGCAAAGCAGAAAGCATAAAACTCAGACCAACCCAGTCATGGGGGCAGCACAGAGCTCAGAGCCATGGCTGCTGCTGACCATGAAGCCCTGTTGAGCAGCTAGCTCAGAAGCTGGTCAGAGGCAGCAGCAGTACTTAACAGTCCCAGGGTACCCTGGCTTGGGCCTCAGGGGGACCAAGAACACTGACTTGTACTCTAAGCAGGAGGAGAGAGCAGCTGAGGGCCCCGTGGGACAGGAACATAGGTGGCAGGCAGCCCTGCACCACACCTCCCCCAGATACACACCTGCTGTCTTGCTCAGCAGGCTGGGCTTTGAAGGCTCTGGGTGACAATTTGCCACAGTTTAGCCTGATTTATGCCTCAGGGTCCTGGCCAGACTTCTAGCCTCCTGTTCCCAGACATTTGACAGTCCTTAGTGAGGATCTACAGGCACATGATGGGGTCATTCCATGCAGCCCACAACCCAAGAGAAATGGTCTCATGATAGGGTGCACCTGGCCACATGGAGGCCCTAGCCTGACTCCACTTAGGCAGGCTGCCCCAGGACATCCTCTCTGTCGAGGACCTGATGGGCAAATAAACCTGCTCCTTGCAGAAGGCACCAGACACAGGCCTTTGACCATTGTGCAACATGTCAGCCCAGCCTGGGGGACCTTCTGTCAATCCCTGGAATAACACTGAGTGGAGACTGCTTATGTTTCTGGCTCCCCCCATCTCCAGGGTGTGGGAGCTGAGACCCAAAGATCACACTGTGAGTAGGGCTGGGATCAGAGTGAGTATGGCCCAGGAGGCCTACCTGGCAGTGAGGTCAAGAGGAAATGGTCAGGGAAAAACCTAGGGCTGGCAGGTGCTTGCATGTGAACAGTGTGTGTGGGGGACACTGGAAGAAGCTTAACAGCCTAGGGGCAGAAGCTAAGGCTCAGGAGGGCCAGGGCCAGAGTACCCAGGCCTTACCCACCCCATGCAGCAGGCTGAGGACAGGGAAAAGGTCCCCTCTGGAAGAGGGGGCACAAGTCAGCACATAACTTGGGAAGGGCAGGTGGGAAAAGGTCTCACTTCCAAGTCTCCAGAGGGCCAGGGCTGGTGCTGGGCATGCCAGGTTCCAGGGATGGCAGAGAAGGGACAGAAGCCTAAGAACCTGGTAAGGGCAGGGCCTGCTCAAGTCCCAGTGCCCACAGGGCACCACCCCCACCCAAATCCAAGATGGGGCTGGTCCGCAATGTCCTTCCTGGGACCCTGATACGAGTTGAATAATGTCCCTTCAGATTCATATGCTGGTGCCCTAACCCCTAGTATGTCAGAAAATGACCGTACTTGGAAACAGAGCCTTTACAGAGTAATCAAGTTAAAATGAGATCACTGGGGTGGGCCCTAATCCAGTACAACTGGTGTCCTTATAAGAGGAGATTAGGACACACATGCCGAGGAACAACCATGTGACAACACGGAGAAGAAGCCATCTGCAGCCAAGGACAGAGGACTCAGGAGGAACCAGCCCTAATCCACCTGTCCCTCAAACTTCCAGCCTCCAAAACTATGAGAAAATAAATTGTTGTTTAGGCCACCTAGTCTGTGATACTTTGTTATGTACCCTAACAAACCAGTCCCTCAGCCCTAACATCATGCCTACCTGCTTATCCCAAAGATCATAACCTGGCAGCTGACCCCAACAGAGCCAAGGCAGAAAGAGTTCTGCCGAGCCCCAACCCCTGCCTTCTGGATGCTGGAGCCCAATACACCAGGCCTAGGTGCAAAAATCTGTGCTAACTTGATCCTGTGTCTGCCTGGCCTGAACTTGACTATGTGCCTGGGGGATCGGCTATGAGGGGGTACACCCCAACCAGCTGTGGCAGACAGAATTACGATCCCCATATTTAAAAAAATTCTGATCTTGAACCTGGATCAGAAAAAAAAAAAAAAAAAAGAATTATGGTCCCCAAAGAGGTCCACATATTAACCTCCAGAGCCCGTAAATACTCTATCTCCCATCCAAATACGGATTCAGCAGATGTGATTAAGTTAGATACACGAAGATGGATGATCCTGGATTATCTGGGTGGGTACAATGTAATCAAAAGGGGGAAGGAGGGATGGAGGGGGAAGGGGACAGACACACAGAGGGCAGGAGGGGAGACAGGTCAGAGCACAGGCTGAGTGATGAGACAGCTGCAAGCCACAAGCCAAAGAATGCAGCACCTTCTAGCTCCTAGCTTCTAGTAGCTGGAAAAGACAAGGAACGATTTTCTTTCTAGAGTCCCCAGAAGAAACAAAGCCCCCTGGTGACACCTTGATTTTGCTCCACAAGAAGCACTTCAGACTGCTGACCTCCAGGACCATGAGATGATATATTTCTGCTATTTTTAAGCCACCAGAATTTGGTACAGCAACATCATTGGAAACTAACGCAGACCTTGGCCCTTGGAAGTGGGTGCTACTGGAACAAACATCTAAAAATGGAATTGGGCAGTGGGTGAGGCTGGAAGAACTTTGGGGAGCGTGACAGAAAATCCTAGATTTCCTTGAGCAGACTGTCAGCAGTAACCAAGGTGTTAAGGACTCTGTTAATGGCGACTCGGAAAGTGAGGAGCAAAGTAAACATCATCTTAGAAAACAGCCTCAACTGCCACTAACATAATATTGTTGGTAGAAATGGGGACATTAAAGCTGTTGCTGGTGAGGGCTCTGATGCCATGTTACTGGCGACTAAAGGAAGCAAATGGTGGCAGACAGTTTAGCTGAATTGTGTCCTGCAGCACCTGGAAAGCAAGGCTTCTAAGGGATCGCTTTCATCTTTAGCTGAGGAGATTTCCAAGCAGTGTGGAAGATGCAGCCTAGTTTCTTCTTGCTGCTTATAGTGAAATGGGAGAGGAAAGAGACTGAGGGAAGAACTGTTAAGCAAAAAAGAACCAGGACTTGATGGTCTTAGAAATTCTCAGCCTAAAATCTCAGGAAAGCATGCTCTAGAGATGAAGCTAAGAGTGGCTGGACAGCCTTTTGCTAGTGCCTGGAAAAGATCAAAGGCCAGAGTATTTGAATGGCCACCCAGAGTTCAGGTATGTTACTCATGGAGGCCTGAGGCCGTTTTGGAAAGCAGGAATAGAGATGGGGTTATCTAGTAAAGACCTTTGGAAGAACCTCTTATCTAATGGTGTGGACCCATGACATACGAAACAGACCTACAAAATAGAATTTTGTACGAGCAGAAACACTCACTTTGGAAGGCTGAGACAGGAAGATGGCTTGAGCCCAGGAGTTTGAGACCACCCTGAGCAACATAGTGAGACCCCCTTTCTACAAAAAATTAAAAAATAAGCTTGCCATGGTGCTGTGCACCTGTAGTCCCAGCCACTCGGGAGGCCAAGTCCAGGAATTGCTTTGTGCCACTGCACTCTAGCCCAGGCAACAGAGCCAGATACTGTCTCTTGGAAAAAAGAAAAGAAACACTGCCAGCTTGGACCAAAAAGAGACGGGATTGAAATCGAAAGCTGGGTGCATATCCTCAATTCAGCAGAAAAGCTGAAAAAAATCTCTCAGCTGCAAAGAGACGCTGTCTCTCATGAGCAGTGACTCTGGGGTGGGCCTGGGGCCACACAGGACTATCCCCGGGCTTTCAAACCTGGACCTGGCTAATTATGAAATTGCTTAGGACTAGTGATACCTTTTTCTTTCCACTTCCTCCCACTTTGAACGGGATTGTCTGTAACTTTTACCCTCTATCTGTCCCACAACTGTATTTTGGGAGCAGATAACTTATCTTCCAGTTTTACTGGTCCACAACTAGAGAGGAATTTTGCCTCAGGATGGACCAAACATGATGCCCCATGCCTGCTTCAGTTGAGATTGTGGACTCTGAGTTGATGCTGTAAGGGGCTAAGACTCTTAAAGATGTTGGTGTGGAGCAAATGCATTTTACACATGAGGATATGAATTTGAGGATGCCCACTTCACAACACCCAGAACTTGTGAATCTGTTACCTTACATGGCAAAAAAAAAAAAAAAAAAAAAATAGTAAATAGAATGAAATCCAGTATTTTGAGATGAGGAAAGTATTCTGGACGGCCTAAAATAATCACAGAATCCTTACAAGTGACAGAGAAAGGCTAGGGGGTCGGAGAGAGATGTGAAGACAGAAGCAGAGGTTGGGAGTGATGAGATTGTCTACTGGGGCCACAAGCCAAGAAATGTGGGCAACTTCTAGAATCTACAAAAGGAATCAAATGGGCTCTCTCCTGGAGCCTCCAAAAAGAATGCAACTCTGCTGATAATCAGGATTCAGTCCTGTGAGACCCACCCATCTTGGACTTCTGACCTCAACAACTATAACATAAATAATGTTGTTTTAAGCTGAGTGTGAAGCGTGTGGTAACCCATTATAGCAGCCAACAGGAAACTAACACCCAGCCCTCAAGGCCAGGACACCACTGCACCCTGGAGGGTCAACAAAGTCCCAACTCTTCTTGAGCAGGAAGCCAGAGCAGCAGGTCTGTCACTTCCTAAAGGACACACCTACTCCTTTCCCCTCCCCACAGCCAGGCAATGGCACAGGGCTGGACACAACTGATGCCCCCCACTCCTGATCTTGGTCTGGAACCTAGAGGCCAAACAGAGCTGCAGGGCCCCTCTCTGGGCCTAGATGGTGCTGCTTCTGTGATCTGAGTTCCACATACGCTGTGAAACCACTACCCTTTCCCTGGGCAGAGCAAGACCTAGAAGGGACTACAGGAGGGACCAGCAGACACACGTTCCTTCAGCAGAGTGCAGACAGGAAGGACCAAGCCTCCAAGCACGTGCGCTGTGGGATGACACCACTCAGCCCAGGCTCAGCCCACAGCTGGTGCCACAGGAGCAGCCAAGGTGACTGCAATGAGCAGGCAAGAGAAGCGTGCAAAAAATACAAGAATAAAAACATTCTTAATAGAAGTCTGGGCCTGGAGCTGCATGTCCCACAAGGATACTGTGCTACACCCTTTGTTCTGAGAGACCAAAATAATCAGAAGTACTGGGGGGAACAGGGGGTGGGTGGGTGGGGGAATCATACATGCTGCTTGGCCAAGTGCGAGCCCGCGAATACATGGGCCGCGGGTACTCACGCCGGCCAGGGATTTCTGGATGTTCTCTCTGGCTCTCGCAATGTCTCGGAGGATCACGCTGGCGCCGTTCTCCTGCAGACAGTGCAGAAAGAACCATTCCTTTTTTTTTTTTTTTTTTGGTCAAAAAAAAAAAAAGTTTAACTAAAAAGCCAACCAAAAAAACCCAAGAAACTTCACATAGATAGAATGAGAAAGTATTGTGCAGAATAAAAGCTCAGCAGGATAGCAAAAAAGCAGAAGGTGCCTGAGGCCCTGATGCTAAGCCGAATGCACATGCTCTGCAGGGGTCTCTGTGTGAGGCCTGGCCCCGCACTGCCTGCATAACCGCCTGTCCACTCATGGACCCAGCTGCCTGGGAGATGGCAGGACCAGGAGCCAAGAGTAGATTCAGCACTAGAGGAGCCAGCCAAGGCCACCTTCCAAAGAGCCCACTCTCAGGACCATAAGCAGGGCCACTCAGTTGCAACGTGCCTCTGCCCTCCTGGTGCCACCAGGGCTCCCCTCCCAACTCAGCCAGACCTCCTGGCATGCATCAGTGACTCCTGCTAGGCAGCAGAGCCACCCAACAGCCCCAAGTGTAGCCCTCACCTGGCGGGAGGAGCCAGCCACAGGCCCATTCATCTGCTCATAGAATTTCCTTTCTGCATCGTCATACTTGAACTTGTCGAACCAGATCTTCTCATGGACTAAGAAGTTTGTAGCCATTTTTCTGCTGGGATGGGGAGGAGAGACTAAGTCAGCACTGCTGGGAGGAGAGAGCTCAAGATAGCCCCTGACCTCACCCTTCTCCAGAGCCTCTTGGAATAGCCCAGAATAAGCAGGGTATACTATGACACCTGATCCCAGTCCCAGATACCAGCTCTGGGCCATCCCAGTCCTGGGTGACAAAGGCT
Organism: Mirza zaza; assembly: GCA_008750895.1. NCBI lineage: Eukaryota > Metazoa > Chordata > Mammalia > Primates > Cheirogaleidae > Mirza > Mirza zaza. Next base: position 19,857 of record VSMD01046453.1, read on the forward strand.
CCAGGCCCCAGGGGAGAACTTAAGTGGTCTTAATATGAAGACTCTGAGCCTATATGGCCCTCACCCAGAGCACCCCCAGTGTGGCCCCATTCAGTGCTGGGGCAGGGTCCCGAGGCCTGCCCTCTAGATCAATGGCTCTCAGAGTGTGGTCTAAGAACCTCTGGGGGTCCCCAAGGTCCCATTTTCAATCACATTAAGTTGGATTTATATCAGTCAAGAAACATATACCAACAGCTTGAGTACAGAAGCAAGTATGAGAATCCAGCTGTCTCCAACTAAACCAGAAACTGCAGATCTGTAAAAGTAAAGCTAAGCCACTCTGCTCACTGTTCTGTTTTTTTTTTTTTTTTTTTAATTTGGAGACAGGAGGGTCTTGCTGTCACCCAGGCTGGAGTGCAGTTGCATCGTCATAGCTCACTGCAGCCTCCAACTCGTGGGCTCAAGCGATCCTCCTGCCTCAGCCTCTAGAGTAGCTGGGACTACAGGCATGCACCACCACACCCTGCTGATTTTCTTCTTTTTTTTTTTTGACAGAGACAGGGTCTCCCTATGTTGCTCAGGCTGGTCTTGGACTACTGGCCTCCTGGCCTCCCAAAGCGATCCTCCTAAAAGTGCTGGGATTATAGACATGAGCTATATAGTACCCAACTGAATTTCTTGGTATGGGAAAAGTATTTTTCATAAGAACATGTTATTAACATGTAACAAGCTTACTACTCTTCAACAAGTAAGTACTTTCAGCATTTCTCAGCCTGTTAGTGTGATAAAAAAAAAAAAAAAACCAATAGATATAATGAATGCTCTTTGGAGTCCCAACACCAAAAAGCTTGAGACCTGCTGCTCTAGACCAGGGACTATGGCCCATGGGCCAAACCCATCCACCATGTTTTTGCTAATCACGTTTCACTGGCACCACCGCAGCCACTGCCTAGCAGAGCAGAGGAGCTGGGCAGAGTCCAAACCACCTCCTCCCTCAAACAGCCAAGCCCCTCTTGCCACCCCACCGAGTGTGACAGCAACGCCCTGATCCCAATCCCACTCTGCTGCCAATTTCTGTGCTGAGTTCCCTGGGGCCATCACTGGCCTCACCAAGTGTCCCCTAGGCACAGTGACCCCCCTCACCCCACTTACCCCTCACCTACGAGGCTCCTGGTGAGGAGCCAGGGCACGATATACACTGAAGCAAGTCAGGGTAGGAGGTGACCATGGGGTCCCGTCCCACCCTACCCCACCCCTCCCTAGAAGTCTAGGAACCAAGGTTGGCACTGCTTTGGACCCTTGGCTAGGACGCTCCAAGTCCTTCCCTGACCCGGCCTGTCCCATCCCCAGGACTCCCCTCTCCAGCAGGGAACTGTGGCCTGGCACCACCACCTCTTTGCCCTCTGTCTTCCCTTCTGCATCCAGCCACCCTGCCCACAGCTGACAGGGGAGCCCCTCTCATAGCCAGGCACTGTTCCCCCAGCTCTTTCCCAGGCCCCTGGCCTCTAGGGACCACTGCTGGGGCTGCACTCACCCACACAGGAGGAGCAGGAGATCAGACAAACTGGGCATCCCTCACACGGAGGCCACCTGCCCAGCCATGTGTTCTTATATCTGGGAGATGCCCATCTCCCCTCAGAGGTAGTTAAAAATGACAAGGGAAGCCGAGGGGGGGGTGTGGATAGGAGGCACAGACATGGAGACACTGTATCCCATGTCTCATCCCCAGGGGAGCACAGGGGCCAGAAACCCAGCTTCAACATTCTTGACCTGCCCTGTGAATAACCTCATCTTCTCAGCCTGGTGTGTGATGGCCAGAGGGGATAAGGGGAATAGCCTAGCCAAAGGGAGAACACTGCATGGGGCAGATTCTTCCCTGTGCTGTCCCATTCTCTGTCCCCACACTGACAGCCCAGAATTTTGTAACCCTCACAGGGTAACCCTGGAAGCCACACTGCCCCAAGGACACAGCACTACCCTTGCTCAACCCGAGCTTGCATTCAGCTTAGCCGGGTCCAGAGGTCTTGGGGAGAGCAGCCAACCAGGGCAGGCCAGGGGAGCACAAGAAGCCCCAGCCTGGGACAGCTGTCCCTGGGCCCATAGCCCAGGCCAGGCCAAGCACCTGCCCAGCACGTTTTTCCTACTTGGGTCTTAGGCTGGATATGGACGGGCCAGACCGGGGACCAGGCCGGTGAGCCAGGGAGGCAGCTTCAAGGCGCCAGGCCATGCGCAGGGCCTCTGCAGTGTGGTGGCGGCACTCGGCACTGTCATAGGTGGGCTTGCTGAGCCAGGGGGCCTCCGCATCCTTGTGCAGGAAGTACCAGCAGGGAAAAACAGAGGGGGCCTCCCCGTCGACCCGCCGTGGCCCAGCACGCTTGCTCCCCATGGCGTTGCGGCCTCGCCGGTCTTTGCGGCCTCGCCGGGAGCCCTCAGCCTGGCCAGCTCGCTCCTGCAGGCGCACCTTCCCAGGGGGATGGCCATCAAACAAGGCCTCATAGAAGCCCCTCTCAGCCGCGTCGTACCGGGGCTTCTCCAGCCACACCTCCCGAACCAGTGCCTGCAGGCTGCCTAGCGGGGGCTGGCCATTGGCTGGTGGGTTGGGCTGGCAGGCCACGTAAGGGTTGGCCGCCCACTGGACTGTGTCAGGAGCCCCCTGCCTGCAGCTCTCCTCAGTGGCAAGTAGCAGGGCCTGAGACCACTCCACAAAGGCCCGCTCAGCCTGGTCGAAGGAAGACTTGTTGACCCAGATCCCCCAGGTCACGTGGTGGCAGGCCACCTGGCTGCCATGGGTGCAGGGACCCCATGGGGCTGGGGCAGATGGCTGGGTTGCCTGCACTGCCGTGTCTGCCAGCCTCTGGCGATACGAGCTCTCTGCTTGGTCGAAAAACGACTTGTCCAGCCACACGTGGTCAGCGGACAGGCCCACAAGGGCCAGGTCTGCCTGGCCGAGCCAGCTCTTAGGGGAGCGCTTCCGCTTCTTCTGCAGGGGTTTCCTGCCGTTGTGGCTCCTCCCAGGATCACTCCTGCAGCTGGTGTCAGGGGCCTCTGCCTCGTCGCCATCCTTGGTGTCCTCCTGGCTAGGCCCATTCACAGCTGGCTCCTCAGCCAGTAGCAGCTGGGCAGAGGCGGCGGCTTGCGTGGCCTTGTGCTCGTAGAAGCGCCGCTCAGCTTCCTCATACTTGTGCTTGTCCTCCCACACGGTCTCCAGGGCACAAGAGGCCTTCCCGCTCCTCATCTTCCAGGCACAGCATTAAAAAGCAAGCACAAGAAGGCAGTTGCAACACAGTAGAACACACGGCAGCGGCTCGCTCAAGGCACCCGCCTTCCCCAAGCCCTCCCTCCTGGGGGAAGGAAGTGAGCATTGGGGATGTTTCCCAGGGGTCCATGAGATCACATTCAAGGACTCAACAGTCAAATCCAAGTGGGGAACTTGTTTTGTAAAGCAAAAAATAATATACATATATATGTGCATGTTTGTATATATTTTAACTACAAAACTTGACTTCACTTATGGGACATGCCCCATAGCTCTCCAAAAGGAGTCTAGGGAATGTTATTTTCAAGCCTCTCTGACCACAGAAATCTTTTCTGATAGAACCTCCAAGTTGCCAGATAAAATACAAACAGGATGTTCTCAGTTAAATTTGACTTTAATCCTGTGTTTCTGTGTAGGTTAAGCCCAGCCACGTCCCAGAGGCAGCTGCCCCCAAGAATGGGCAGCCTTAATGTGTATCCTGCCTGTGCCTGCCACACTGCTGCCCCCCAGAGCAGTGTGCTTCTCCTGTGCAGCTGCAGGTCTTAGAAAAGGGGCAGCCTCTTTGTAGGTGTGACTGTCCTTGCCAGGGAGGGGCCAGGCAGCCAGGGCAGGCAGGAGTGCCCACTCTGTACTCTGGCAGGGTCACAGCAACATGAGATACCAAGAAGGATGCTGTGGCCAGCAGAGAAGGGAAGCAGCAGGCAGTGGCCAGCTCTAGGCTTCTCCCCACACTGGGGTCCACCAAACTAAAGGGGTGCCAAGGAATCTCAGGGTCCCAGAACAGCAGTGGCAGGCTATGGGCTCTTCTCCGATGGGGCCATTAGCTAACTGCCACAGGACTCCCCCTCTCAGCCATACCCAACTCTGGGTCGTGCCCCCCAAGGCAGAAAAAGTCTGGGCCTAACCAACACCTAGGAGCTACCTCCAGAGAGGGCTGCACAGCTGTCCCTTACAGATACCTCTGCCATCCTGCTGCTTCTGTGGGCTTGTCTGGTAGAACCTAAGGGAGGGTGGACCAGCCAGGCCTCCACCCAGAGGGAGGGCAGCTTTTGGCCTGGACAGCAAACCCTTCCCTGATACCCACCTCCAACAAAACTAAAGCCTGCTCCAATGACCCCAGTTGGATGTTTCACTGTCTAAATCCCACACAGGCAGAGAGAACTTCTTGGAAGGTCTCTGCATTATACTTCAAAATCCAGTCTCTAAGTGGAGTGCTGAGGCTCTTGAACAGCATTCTGCCAGAATCCTACACCCATCCCAGCAGGGCGTTCTAATCGGACCAGTGAGGAGCTGGGTCAGGGGCCACAGGGGCCCTGGGTGGAGAGGTCCCTGGGTTGCCCCTTCACTTCTCTTCCCCAGGCTGGGGCAGCACTTACCAAGGCCAGGCTGACAGACAGAGGCTGGGTCAGGGCGGGAGGTGGCAGAGGAGCCAGCAGGCAGGGCATTATGACATCACCCACTGTCACTGAGGTGCAGTGGGCCAACCTGGAGTCACAGGCCAACCAGGCTGGGCCTGTCTACCCTCTAACCTCTCTGGCCACCAAGCCCTCCAGTTCCTATGGAGCAGTACAGGTTTGGGCTAGCTTCAGTCCCTGCGGCAGTGCTCACTAAGCTGACCCAAAGTGCCAACACCCTGCCAGGCCTTACTGGCTTAAGTGACCTTAGACCAGGCTCCTGGGGCTCTCCCAGTGGGGGCAGGAGCTTCAGCTTAGGAAGGGGAAGCCAATTCCAAAGGGCACACAGGGTGCCCCTATGCTGCTCTCCTCCCCCACCAGCAAACCCTGTTCCTTTGCGTGACAGATTAGGACACTACAGCCCTGCCTGGCAGATTGAGCCCTGGACAGGTGGTGGTGGGGCACTCTCAGCAGTGAGGGCTGTGGAGGGAGGGGGCTCCCCAGATCATGTGATGGGAAACAGAGCACTGGGACAGGTGGGTACTCACTTTTGTTCTGACTTCCTAGGACAGCATGAAGGAAAAGCAGCAAGGTTAGAGGCAGTCAGAAAGGCTAACCACGTCAGACACATCAGTTGGGCAGCCCGAGCAAGCCGGAGGGCCTTTTCAGAAGCTGCTTTGTCGAGGTGGCGTGGAGGTGAGTGGTGAGACGGAAGGTGAGCACCAGACAGACACACCACCACAAGCCCAGGTGGCGGCTGAATCCACTTGCTCGAAGCAGCGCTGCTCCGTCATCCCTTGAAAGGGTAACTTTTGGGGCCATTAGCTGAAGCCCAGGCAGGCCCTGGGGGACAAGCAGGGACCACCATCTGAACCACCTTCAAATGAGCCCAAGGCAACCTCGGACAGGGCGAGCGAGTACCCGCTGGTGCCCCTGAGGCTGCTGAGGGATCCCCAGCCCCTTCCCTGCGCTGCCGCTGGGTCCAGGCTGCTGGAGGAGGGCTGGAAGACAACAGAGACTCTCCAAGTGGGGGTCAGCCCAGGCCCAGCCAGCCCTGAGGGGTGTGCTTTGCTGACACCAAGACCCAAGGCCTCCACTGGGACAGGACCTCTCACTCAGCAGGGGCCACTGTCAGGCAGGGCTGCCACCTGAGGGCCCTAGCACAAGCCTGACAAAAGGCTCTCATGGGACACAAAAGCACCAGACTTGCTCTCCTCAGTGTGCACAAAGGGATGAGACCTTCACCCATTTACACCTGGGCTGGAGATCCTGCCCCTAATCACACAAGAGCCACCTCATGACCCCAGCAAGCTATGGAGAGGCCAGCTGGGTGCAGGTGACAGGACCCAGCCACCCACCGCTGCCCTGGTAGGACTAGGCAGGAGGGGCCACTCCCTACTGTTGAACTTCGAGAGAGCCCTAGGGATCCGTTTTCTTTCTCCAATGGGAGCCCTACCCGCCTATGCAGGGCTGGGTGGAAACAAAAGTGCTGAGAAAATGGGGAGGCAGCTGCCCCATGGGAGCAGCAAGAGACCCTGTGCTGTGCCATCCAGGGAGGAGGCTCTCAGGAGACACCAGTGAGCCACGCTGGGGGACCCCATGACAGGTAGCCATGCCTATCACCTGGAAGGCTGGCCAGCAGAGAGCCTCCCAGAACAGGCAGCACAGCCCCAGCACCCGTGAGCATGCACATGTGCTAGGAGGACCTGCTGCACTGACAGCACCACCTCTGCCAATGAAGAGCAAGTTCGAGTTTAAGCACTTCCTTGAGGATACACAAATACAAAATCCTACAGCTCTCCAGTAAGAATGGCCCAGAAGTGTGAAGCAATGACTCTTTCCACAAATGGTCAGCCCTTCTTCTCTTGCAGTTTGCCTGGCAGCAGCAGGAGCTTGCTGAAAAGAGAATGCAGCACAGGGAAGAAAGCCAACTGCCAGAGAAGCAGTCTCACAAACACCAGAGCGAAGACCCAGGGGAAAACAACCTGAGTCCCTTGCTCTGCTCCTGGAAGCAAGCTGGACTCCAGGCTGCAGGGCCTACCACCAAAACCAGCTCCTCTCTCTCAAGTCCTCCAAGAGCTCTCTCCTGAGAAGCAGACAGTGCCCAGAGCACTCAAGCCTCCATTAGCAGCCCAGGGTTCAAGGGTGCTGTGAGGACCAAGCTCTGGGAGGTTCTTGTGGCTACCAGGACCCGTGGAGCAGGCTGCTGATGTTGCCCTGGCACAGGTGGACCTCAGCAGGACTCGCTGAGCAAACCCCTGGCTCTCCACAGCAAGGACACAGGCAGGTGCTCCAAAGTACATGCCAAGGGGTATGGGGGTGCACGGGCCTCACAGCCTATGCTGACCCACGAGGGCATTTCTTCCAGAGTCAGCACAAGACCTGGTAGCAGTCCCTGCCCAGGACACTCCTGGCTAGAAGACTTGAGCAAGTTCAAGTTGCAAACACGGAGGCTCTCTGGGAGGAGCTGGCTCCCCAGCCACTGCCCTCCACGTTACCTTGCATCCTCTGGATGCCACCTCAGGTAGTCTGTGCCCAGCACCCAATCACAGACACACAGTTGGGCACCCAGATTGTCTACCCTCCACAGGGAGAAGTTGGTGGTGTGGGGGTGGGGTCTGCTGGAGGGCCCAGCCTGTGCATCAGACCCCAACCCGCAGCACCTATCTCAGGGCTCACCTGGCTGGCCTGGCCCAGTCTGTGGACCAGTGCTTCCCCACACAACTTTCTGTATCTTCAGTGCCCAAAAGGATGGTGACTAGCACTTGAAATGTGGACAGAGTGCCTGAGAAAGTGGCCTTTTTAGTCAATCACACAGTGGGGCAGCTGCACAGAACAGAACAGTGTATATGCACATGGGAGGGATGCCTTTGGTCCTTTTTTTTTGGTGGGGGGGAACTCCAAGACCCCAAATTCCCACTCAGCCACTTTCCTGTGTCTCTTGGGTATTCATTCCGGCCCTACTCAAAAATGCCAGCCTGTCCTATGGCAGGAGGTGGGCCCTGCACACTGAGACCCAGAAGGTTGACATTAGCTGCCCAAGCCACCCTATGCCAGGTCTAGCCAGGCCCCAAAATGTCCTTGCCTCAAATGCCATTGAATGTCAGTTTTATTCCCATCCAGCTCATGGTGCCCTGGCCCCCACCTGCCCAGCCACAGTGCCTCCTGGGCCATTCTAGCCCCTATGACACACACCTGGGCCAGGAGAGTGACATTTTACACAGCAGGGAACTAACTAAGGCTCCGAGTGCTCACAGCTGCTGAGTCAAGAAGATGAAGAGCTGGGGACCCATGGCATGCTTCTACCCCAGAATTTGGTGCAAATGTCTCACTGCCATCAGCTTCCAACACCTATATGCCATCATAAAACACTGGCACAGGAGGATGGCCTTCCCATGCTCAATGCCAACATTTCCTGCACTTAGCCCTCAAAAAGCTAATGAAAAAGTGCATGGCACACCAGGGGTACACTTTTTGTCTGTCGTCAAGCAGGTTTGCCCACCATGCTAAACCCTGCAGCCTCATCCAGCTCCCCAGGAGTAAAACTCAGAGGGCTGGCTCGTTCCTCAGAGGGCAGGAAGCCATCCTATGCTCGACACATGATGGGGAGAAGCAGCAGCACTGGCCCACTCCAAATAAGAAAACAGAGGCACACATTGAACTGGCCATTGTACAGCCTGGAAGGGCACTAGTCCTCCTTTTTTGCCTCCTGGTAGATGCTGGGCAATGCTGCCCAGCTGGACTGGCTTAGGGCCCAGAAAGCCTTTGCAAGAACAGGCCTGAGAGCCTGGCTGGGCCTGAGAATTTGTGTGCCAGACACTTGGTGAAAAGGCATTTTCTCAGGGGACACCCAGGGCTCTTTTCACTTCTGTCCTTTACACTGCATCCCCCACCCTAGCACAAGGCTGGGCACACAGAGGGGCTCAGGAAATGGCCAACTGCATTTGAGCTCTGGAGGACTCATGCAGTCCAGGGCAGGGGAGTGGTCAAAACTGCAGGAGCCTCCCTAGGTGACATGACCCACCTTGCCTTCCTCAGAGGTGAGTTACAGTGTCAATTTAAGAAGCACCCCTCACTGTCAGGGACCACCAAAGGTTGAGCTACACGAATTTGCAAGAGCCCTTCCTTCTAGAAACCAATCCTGATGTCCTATGGGTCTCCACCCCACTCCACCCGCTTTGCCTTCTTCCTTCCACTTACAACCTCTGAAAGTGCTCATTTCTCAGGAACAGCACCACGGTCCCCTTCAGAGACTGCTGGGACCACCTCATCCAAATCAGGAGACTCCTGCTTCTTCTGAACTAGCAAGCACAATACATCCTTAGTCTTTCCTGTGTTCACCAGACAAGTTCCACGAGGACTGCGTCCATGCCTGTCCCCTCTATGTCCAGTAGGTGATCAGTAAACACGTGCTGGACAAACGCAAGGGCTACAAGCCCCAGCAGCAGCTGGCGCTGATATCTTCAGTCACCCACAGAAACGGTTGGCAACAAGGCACCAGGCCCTGGCAGCAGGCTTCCACCACCCAGGTGCCCGAGCGGTCGCACGCAGAACGGTAGAAGGCTAGGCCATGTCCCCGACTGCCCCGTCGTCTGTGGGTCCGAGTGCATGCCAAGCCAGGGGGTCCTGAAGCCCCGGACCGCAGACGCCCTCTCGGCCGGCCACGTGGCCTCCGCCGCCCCGCCCCTCTGCGCTGGTCCCGAAAGCCGCACTTGGCGCACGGCCCCTGAGCCGGCACGCTGGCGCACTTGCGCCTCGGTCCCTAACCGCACGAGCCTCTGGCGCCGCCTGGGCCGCCCGCCCTCCCGGCCCCTCGGGCCACTATAGCGCGTGAGGCTCCTTCCGGCAGGGGCCGCGGTACTCACACGTCAGCCAAGGACGCGGTGACCAAAGAAGGGAGACCGGCAGCGCACAGCGGCTGAGAAAAGGAGGGACCGCCCAGGCCGCGCACGGGAAATGAAGCTCTGGGCTCTACCAAGCGCCACGGGCCGGGGTCGCGGGGGGACGCGGCCCTTGCGCACGCTCTGGCACACCGTCGAGGCCCTTGGCGCGACGAGCCTCGTAACTTCAAAGGCAGAAACCAGTGCGAAATGGCCACGGAGGTCGGTCTTTCCCAGAGGAGTTGGTACAAAGTGCCGGGAACAGTCCCACAGCCCTCCCGAGACCCCCCGCGGCGTGTCTAATCGAGTCGCCCGGCCTGGGCGGGGCTTGCCAGCGTGCTGGCGTCACGGCGGGGCGTGGCCGAGCGGGGGTCAGCGCGCCTGCGCCCGCCAGGCGGGCGAGACAAAGGGGTGGGTCCCGCGCGGCCCCGCCCCCAACCGCCCCGCCCCGAGCGGCCGGGCGTGTGGCTCCCGCGTTGCCGGGTCCCCGCTGCTGCCGTCGTAGCCAATATGTACCCCGTTGGTCCCCCGGCTGGCCCAGTCCCACGCCGTGGCCGCCGTCCCCCGCCCGGGCGTCCCGCGGAGCCGCCGCGGCCCCCCGCGCCCGCCCCGGGCCCCGCCGCACGGCCGCCTCCCTCAGGCCCCGGGCCTCGGCCGCGCGTGGCGGTGAAGATGGCCTTCCGCAAGGCCTACTCTATCAAGGACAAGCTGCAGGCCATCGAGCGTGTTAAGGGTGGCGAGCGGCAGGCCAGCGTGTGCCGCGACTTCGGCGTGCCCGGTGGCACTTTGCGCGGCTGGCTCAAGGACGAGCCCAAGCTGCGCTGGTTCCTCGACCAGCTGGGCGGCGAGGTGGGCACGCAACGCAAGAAGATGCGGCTGGCCAACGAGGAGGAGATCGACCGCGCTGTGTACTCGTGGTTCCTCACGCTGCGCCAGCACGGCGTGCCGTTGTCGGGGCCCATCATCCAGGCGCAGGCCGAGGCCTTCGCGCGCCAGATATACGGGCCCGAGTGCACCTTTAAGGCCAGCCACGGCTGGTTCTGGCGCTGGCAGAAGCGCCACGGCATCTCCAGCCAGCGCTTCTACGGCGAGGCCCGGCCCCCGGCCCCCGGCCCCGCGCCACGCCCGCCCGTCAAGGAGGAGCCCGCGCTGCCCCCTGGCGTCGGCTCTCTGCCCGACCGGGCCCCGGCCGCGCCGCCCCCCGCCGAAGGCGGCTACGGTGACGAGCAGATCTACAACGCCAACGTCACGGGCCTCTACTGGAAGCTGCTTCCGGAGCAGGCCGCGGCCCTGGGCGCAGGAGACCCCGGGACGGGGGGCTGCGGCCGGCGCTGGCGGGGAGACCGGGTGACGGTGCTGCTGGCCGCCAACCTGACGGGCAGCCACAAGCTGAAACCGCTGGTCATCGGGCAGCTGCCCGACCCGCCCAGCCTGCGCCACCACAACCAGGACAAGTTCCCGGCCTCCTACCGCTACAGCCCTGACGCCTGGCTCAGCCGCCCTCTGCTGCGGGGCTGGTTTTTCGAGGAATTTGTTCCCGGCGTCAAGCGTTACCTGCGCCGAAGCTGCCTGCAGCAGAAGGCCGTGCTGCTGGTCGCCCACCCACCCTGCCCAAGCCCTGCCACCAGGATGCCCGCCCTGGAGGAGAGCGAGGAGACCCCCCTGCGGTGCCGGCCTGAGCCTCTTGGGCCCCCAGAGGAGCTGCAGACACCTGACGGCGCTGTACGTGTGCTGTTCCTATCCAAGGGCAGCAGCCGGGCGCACATACCCGCACCGCTGGAGCAGGGCGTGGTAGCTGCCTTCAAGCAGCTGTACAAGCGGGAGCTGCTGCGTCTGGCTGTGTCCTGTGCTAGCGGCTCTCCACTGGACTTCATGCGCAGCTTCATGCTCAAGGACATGCTCTACCTGGCCGGGCTCTCCTGGGACCTGGTGCAGGCGGGCAGCATCGAGCGCTGCTGGCTGCTGGGCTTGCGGGCCGCTTTTGAGTCCCGGCCTGCTGAGGAGGGTGCTGGGCAGCCAGCCTGCCAGGCCGAAGAGGCCGCTGAGCACAGCAGGGTGCTCAGCGACCTCACTCATCTGGCAGCTCTGGCCTACAAGTGCCTGGCACCCGAGGAGGTTGCAGAGTGGCTGCACCTGGACGATGATGGTCTGCCTGAGGGCTGCAGAGAGGAAGTGGGCCCTGCCCTGCCCCCTGCACTGGCCCTTGCAGCCCCCCCCCCACCAACCAGCCTGCCCTCTGGCATAGGGGGTGCAGAGGAGGAGGAAGAGGCCACTGCATACGGAGGAGCCTCAGTACCCACTGCTGAGGAGGCTGTCCAGGGGCTGGAGACAGCTCTGCGGTGGCTGGAGAGTCAGGACCCCAGGGAGGTGGGGCCACTGAGGCTGGTGCAGCTACGCTCACTAATCAGCATGGCCCGGAGGCTTGGGGGCATTGGACACACCCCAGCAATTCCTGATGATGGTGTGTGACCAAGCTGATCCCAGTGGCCTTACTGCACTTGGAGGGAGGGGACACGCACAGTCTCTCCCATCTCCCCCTTTTTCCTCCCCATGGGGTGCGCCACCCAATGGGTACAGAGGGTTGTAGGGATCCAAGCCCAGTCTGGCTTGAAGGGCCTCTGTTGTCGAAAGATCGGTCGTCCTGCCCCACTGGTCCCCCAGTCTGCTGGAGGGATAGCTGGAAGAGAGGCCCCTAGCTCACACTCCTCTCTGGGCAAGCACACATGCGAGGTCCCCTCGGCATGCCAGGCGCACGAGGTACAGCACCTATCAGCAGTTGGCTGTGTCCTGCTCTGGCCCCTATGGGGCTGGGCCTCCCTTGCCCCACCACCTGTCACATGCACTGGACAAGGACCTGACCCCCCTGTTTGTTTTGAGCCCTGGTGCTACGTGGTTCCTCCACTACAGCTGTGGGATCATCTCAGTGGGGAAGCACACCACTTGGTTTTATTTTTTTTAACACAGTGAATCCATTTTTATAGATACTCTTTAGGGGGGACTATGAGAACAGGGGCAGGGTGGAGTGATCTATGGGCTGCCCCCTGCCATTGCTCTGCAGCCTGGAAGCCCAAATGGTGCATGTTTGGAGCCTGGGGCTGCTCTCAGAGCATTGCTGTGGAATGGGGAAGGGAGGACAGAGCCCCAATACGCAGGGCGTCTCGAGGTTCTGGGTATAGCAGGGAGTGTATTGTCCCCCTGTATTTTTTGTTTTCCTTAAGAAAATTCCATTCTAAACAGATAACCTTATTCCATGGGGTTGTTGAAAGTCTGTATTTGGGCCCTGATCCCCCATGGGCCACAGGCCACTTTATCCAGCCCCAGGGCCCGGAGCCACCTGGCTTGCCCCAAAGCAGGCCCAGCACTGACAGCCATCCGGTGCAATCCACAGTGCCTTATAATCGCCTTCCACCTGCTTCTCCTGCCCCCAGAGTCCCATGCAGGCTTTTCTGCCTTTCCTGGCACTGCCAGCCAGCTTGGGGCTGAGCTGCTTCTGGGTGGCCCAGTTTGAAAGGGAGAAAAGGGTTCCAGTGACTGTCCAGCTCTCGTAGTGTTTTGCTACTCTATCCAGTTCTAGGTTCAGAATCTGGCAGGTGGTCTGGGACCAAGACAGCCTGTGCCTCTCAGGGTACTGGGGGCTGCCATTGCAGGGATGCAGCCCCAGAGCACTGTGAGGGGCAGGGGCCTCCAGGTGCTCTCCCCTTGTCCTCAGTCACCCTAAATGTCCTCCCAGTGGTCTGAGCCTTGAAAACACAGAGTTGGTGAGTGTAGGGGGCTTACACGCAGATGGTGTGTCTGTGGAAGGGAAGGGGTGTACACCAGCTTGATAGTGGGGCAGCTGGAGGGAGTGCCCCCAAAAAGCAGTTTCTGCACAAGTCCGAGAACAAACAGGTCCTTGGGACCACCCGGAATCCAAAAAAAGAAAACCAAAAAAAAAAAACAATGCATATCAAATCTGAGAGTTGAAGATGTGGAAAATTTGTCAGCAACAGAATTAGAGGCTTAAGTAGCCAGACTTGGCTCCTGATGGGGCCCTCTGGCCACCTCTACTTCTAGCCTCCCTGAACCTTCAGACCTGTCTGGGGCTGGCCCTGGGTCTCTACAACCCAAGCTGGGGGTGGGCTTCAGGAATTCGTTTTGCCCCATGAGCGTCCCCAATGGCATAGGCACACAGCTGGTAGCAGCTGGCTTCCCTGTGCCAGGACTGCCTCCGGTCTCTGAGAAGAGGTGAACCTAAGGGCCTTGACATCAGGGCAGCCCCTGATCGTCACTATCATAGCTGCTCCTTTGGTGAAGTTTTCATCTCCAAACTTCCTGTCAGTTTCAGCTCTTCCCTTGGCCTGGGCCCAGAGAGGTGTCAGTCATATGGGGGAAGGGGAAAGAAGAGAGAGACCTAGTCTTCCTCTTCACCTGTCCCATCCCTCTCTCATCTGGGCATCAGGGGCCCAGGAGGCAGCTCTGGCCTGTTCCCCTGCCCTCAGATGGTCACTTTCCCATAAGGCAGATGTAGGCTGGCTGGGTGCTAGGAGCTGCTTAAGAGTCCCATCAAGTGTGGGTCTGCCGGTGGGCATCAGCTGGGCTAGGAAACTCCTCCACCAGAAGGCTCAAAAGGTCTCTGGAGTGCGTGTGTGTGCCACAGGGCAGAGGTTCAGTCCCTCAGCCCTGCTTGTGAGGAGGCTGCTCTGCCTGGCCCTGTGGGCAGCCCCTGCAAGTCCCCAGGACCCCCAGGCCCTGAAGCCATGCACAGATGGCAGGTGAGAACCTGGGGCCCTGCCCTGCCACCAGCTTATAGTCACCCACCTCTTTGGGCTCTGCTCAGTGTCTGTGAAGTGACCCTAGTGGGGTAGGGGGAGCCCCTTGGAAGGGCCATGTGCTCTCACAGGGCTGCATCTCTTCGTCACACCCCCAGGCCTTTGCTGTTACCTGCTGAGCACTGAGGGCATTTATTTGAGTTTGCCACCCTGGTTTGTGATAACATTCAAGCAAGCTGGTTGAAGCTGCATTTCCTTTTAACAGCCATTGGCTGCCTGGCCTGGAGGGTCTTGCCTGATCCCTGCAGCCCTCGAGACCCCTGTGGCCTGGGAGGTGCAGACAGCCCTCCTGGCTCAGGCAACTTTATAGAGGCCGCCAGCCCCCACCACCACTCATGTTTACAGCTCTGTGACCAGGCTCAAGGAAGGTTGGCGGCCTGTGTCAGGGTAATTGTCAGAGCTCCTGGGCTTAGGGGAAGGCCAGCAAGGGGAAAGTGTGAAGGACGGAAAGATGAGTGAATGCAGGCTTTGTTGAAACCACCACTGGCCATGTGTGCTTGGGAAGTGACTGCCTGGACATCAGCTGGGCTGTGAATGAAACATCAGAGCACGGGGCAGAGGGGACACCCCCAAGCTGGGGGCTGGTTCCACAGGGACCCCCAGCCCTTTTTATTATCTATTTAGGATTGGCATTGCCCATGGGGAGCCCCGTGGGGCCTGGGCATCGTATGCCCCATCTGCCCCGTCTGAGTGTGCCCAAGGGTGAGGCTTGACCCCAGTGGCTTCTTGAGAGCAGACTGGGTTTCTGGGGTTCATGCTGTGTTGAGGGGCCCTACTTCTAACACCTAACCTTGCTTACAGCTGAGTTCAGCTGGCCAGATGGGCCCAATAACGCTTTATATAATAAAGGTTGAACATGTCAACTTCATGAGTACCTGATTTTGTTTTTGTTTTCATTTTCTTGCAAGCACCCGTTTTTTTTTTTTTTTTTTTGAGACAGAGTCTCACTTTATTGCCCAGGCTAGAGTGAGTGCCGTGGCGTCAGCCTAGCTCACAGCAACCTCAAACTCCTGGGCTCAAGCAATCCTGCTGCCTCAGCCTCCCAAGTAGCTGGGACTACAGGCATGCGCCACCATACCCGGCGAATTTTTTTTCTATGTATATTAGTTGGCCAATTAATTTCTTTCTATTTATAGTAGAGATGGGGTCTCGCTCTTGCTCAGGCTGATCTCGAACTCCTGAGCTCAAATGATCCGCCCACCTCGGCCTCCCAGAGAGCTAGGATTACAGGCTTGAGCCACCGCGCCCGGCCAAGCACCCGTTTTAAAGTCTTATTTTGTGACTCTTGATCCAATGCTTGGAGCATCCCAGAGTATCCCCATAGGATACATAAAAGAGTTAGAGGTAGGAGACACAGTGGAACGACACTGATTATAGAAGGTACCATAAGCACACATCAGTTTTTATCTTGAAAAATAGTCTTGCCTGGCAGTATAAGGCGGAGGCCTGGCTGACCCACAATCATGACCCTGCCCTCACCATAAAAAACTGCACCTCTTGAATAAATGTGTCCTTGCTACAGGCCATCACCAGCTGGGCCTGGGGCTCCACCAAAGCACCTTGCTCTGGGAATGGCCTGCTTGAGGGCAGTACTGGATGATGTCTTCTGCCTCCCAAGCTGAGCCCACCCTGGCCCCTAGAAAGACAAGCGGTGGCCTGTCTTCAGCAGTGATTTCTCCTTGCAGACGGGCTCTGTCAGTGTGAAGGCAGGTGGCTCCTGGCAGGGCTGTCCAAGGAGTTCTCTCACAGAGCAGCCTGCACCAGACCCTGGGCTTCCAAACCTGCTCAGGCTTGGCACACAGGCCCCTGGAGGGCTGGTAAGGGTACAGGGGAAGCTGGCAATTCTGTACCCTCACAAAGCCCTCAGGCGATGGTGACCTGCAGCCAAGGTGGGAAATCTCTGCTGTCCAAAGCGTTTGCACCACCACTGTCTCTGAGCCCAAGGTCCCAGGTGTCAGTTAAGATGGGGTTTTGGGCCCTTGGTTTCATCAACCTCCAATGGATACGAGCTTACTCAGTGCTCTGAAACAGTGCATTTATTCCCATTGCACAGAAGATGGAGTCAGGTATGAGGCAGACTCAGATCAAGCAGTCACTGCCTGAGTCAGGTTCCCCTGGGACCAGAGGCTCAGGGATGGGGGCTGGCCCTTGGTAGGCTGGGGCACAGCAACAGCTGCACCTCTGTGGGGGAGTAAGTGGGGTGGGAAGAGGGCCACAGAGGCAGCTGGGCATGAGGGATAGAAATGCCATTGCTGTTGCATAGGTTCTGTCAGCCCAGTTTCACAAATGGGGATTAATGTGCCTGAAGTCACCCAGCTGGTGAATGGCACAGTGTCCTCCCCACCTCAAGGTAGTCTCAGGAGGCCCAGGTGTGTCTTGAGGGTGGGGATGGAGTGGAGGCAGGTTGTAGGGCTTTCCCCACCCAAAGGCCCCAGAACCCAAGCCACCAGTCCCACAGCCTTGCTTGTCCCCAGGTCCTGGATTTCCTGCTCTGCCGGCCACTTAAGAGACAGGCTAAGGAGCCGAGTCCTACAGTCCGAGGCCAGCGTGGTGGGGCAAGGCCACAGGAACCTCCAGGATTCTTCAGCCAGTGGAAGGTCATGAGGCCCAGCCCCACCTGACCACTTGCCAGGGTGTAGGGTCTGGGAGAGAGAGGGAGCCTAGGCCCAGGTGAGCAAGGGGTCTATGTTCTTTCCAGCTGGCCAGCACCCACCCTCCCAGTCCTCAAGCCTCTTCCACCTACCTATTACCTACCACCTTGTGTCAGCCCTGCACTACTACAGGCCCAGCCCAGAGCAGCTCTGCTTTTGGGACCCCAGGGGTGAGGCTCCTTCTCCTCCTTCTTGGCTCAGGAAAAAGCACACAACCCCTCTCTTCTCAGGGGCTGGCAAGGTGGGGCTCCAGCTCCCCACAGGTGGCCATGTCTAGCATCAGGCCAAGGCCCCTGGCTTCACTGAGGGGGAGGGAGTCCCTTGTACAGACTCCGTATGTCCTGTGCCTCCCAGAGCTGAGATGAGGAAGTTGGCTTGGCTGCAGGTGCCAAGGCACTGGGAAATCCAAGGAAGGGCCAGGGCTCGGGCCAGGCATCTGGGCTGGCTCTTCTTTAACTAGCACCTCCGCTCATGGCCTTGACCAACTGCCCTGCCATGTGGGCACCTGACCAAGAGGCCATCTCTAGGGACCCTCAGAACCAATACTGCTTTCATGGTGGGCTCACTAGGGCAGATGCCTTCTGCCCATGGGGGAGGGA
>VSMD01046456.1:0-122370 GCA_008750895.1 Mirza zaza
AGGTGGGCGGATCGTTTGAGCTCAGGAGTTCGAGACCAGCCTGAGCAAGAGCGAGACCCCATCTCTACTATAAATAGAAAGAAATTAATTGGCCAACTAAAATATATATAGAAAAAATTAGCCGGGCATGGTGGCACATGCCTGTAGTCCCAGCTACTTGGGAGGCTGAGGCAGCAGGATTGTTTGAGCCCAGGAGTTTGAGGTTGCTGTGAGCTAGGCTGATGCCATGGCACTCACTCTAGCCTGGGCAATAAAGTGAAACTCTGTCTCAAAAAAAATAAAAAAAAAAAAAAAAAAAAAAAAAAAAGCTAGTGTAGATGTTATCTTACCAAATTACTTTGTAAAGAATTATGTCAAGAATGCCTTAAGTGAGGCCAGGTGTGGTGGCTCACGCCTATAATCCCAGCACTCTGGGAGGCAGGCAGATTGCTCGAGGTCAGGAGTTCGAAACCAGCCTGAGCAAGAGCAAGACCCCGTCTCTACTATAAATAGAAAGAAATTAATTGGCCAACTAATATATATAGGAAAAATTAGCCAGGCATGGTGGCGCATGGCTGTAGTCCCAGCTACTCGGGAGGCTGAGGCAGGAGGATCGCTTGAGCCCAAGAGTTTGAGGTTGCTGTGAGCTCGGCTGACACAACGGCACTCACTCTAGCCTGGGCAACAGAGTGAGACTCTGTCTCAAAAAAAAAAAAAAAAAGAAAAAAAAATGCCTTAAGTGAAATAATGAAAAGAAAAATTCATATGTTTGTCATTTATATGATTTTTATTCATCTAATCAGAAAATGAAGGAAAAAAAGTTCCCCGCTTCTGAAGATAACAAGAAAAGAGCTTTCTGTTTGGAGAATGGATTTGTATTTCTGAGATACAAATCAAGAAGTGAGATGATGGAGGGAATGCACAACTAATCATTGCTCTAGCCACTATTTGTTCCTCTGATCAGCATGTTATAGTCTCAGTTAAAACAAATACGTATTTGTCAGCTACTCAGGAGGCTGAGGCAGGAGGATCGCTTGAGCCCAGGAGTTTGAGGGTGCTGTGAGCTAGGCTGACGCCACGGCACTCTAGCCCAGGTGATAGAGTGAGACCCTGTTCAAAGCACACACACACACAAATACATAATTGTATTTATGAATTTCTTATGTACTTTCCAGTTTTTTAAAGAACAGCCAGGCAGCCTTAAAGGTTTAGGTAGAAAAGCGTCATCCATGTTAAACCTACCCACCATCACACAAACTTTTCAACTTCCTGTCTCTGTCCATGGATTTATTGTTATCTGCAAAGAGATTTTTGCTTTTTGCTTTTGGTTTACCTCCTTGTAAATTGTGAGACAAATTATCAAAAGACAATTGGAGATAAATAAAATATTTTAACTAAAAATAAATTTTAAATCCTGTATATATCTTTGAAGTAACAAAATAGGTATTATGCCACTTTTCATTTCAAAAATGAAATCAAGAAGCTGTTTTCATTTGCCAGTTACTTGCCAGAACAAGTTGTTGTCTATTAAACAAAATACACACACACTACTTTCTCTAAATCTTCTCCTTAACAGTTTATTATTTGCCCCAGTCTTAAATACAAAGGTTGGCAATATGTATTGAGTACATTTTTATACCCCTATTCTTACATACAATATTTGCCGTGGCTTGCCAACTTTTTTTCAAGAAATTCTTAAGAAGCTTTTAAGCTGGGCTTTTCCTAATACTAAGTTTTTTTTGTTGCTCTTTGGAAAAAAAAAAACTAAAACAATTCAGCCAAATCTATTTTTGTTTGGCCTATGACCTGGTAAGTCTGATGTATTTTGCAAGCAGAAAAAATAAAATCATTCTGTTTGCAATTATTAAAATCAGTGTAACACGTTTATACATAAGAGTTTGGTTTTCAGCAGAATTACCACGTTGGTTAACAACATAGATAAAACCAGCAAAGAACCTTTACGTACTGAGATTTTCTGAATGATGAAGTGTCCTATGCTTGTTCAACAATGAGGTAAAAGTTGATTTCTGGGGCTTTTCAAGAAGAGAAGTAATTTTTGGCTATTAACAGTCTGTTTTTGATAACTTTGAATTTTATGGGTCTAGACTTTGTTGCAATTTTTTTTTCCAGATTAACTCTCTTCAGTTTTTTTCTTCTTAGTTTCAAATCTTATACATAGTCTCATTGTTTCTTGAGATGTAATGGAAATATGAATTATAATCAGCAAGTGTTCATTATTTTTCTATTCAGATAGTATCAGTAAAAATAAAAGCTTAAAGGAGTAACACATTTTAAAATGTGACATTTTGAGAGTGAAGAGAAGAGCTGGATATCATTTATTACTTGTTGGCTGATTTCTATCATAAAATGTCACTTAGATTAATAACTTATTTGTTCTGTATTTCTATAAATTTAAAATTGGCACTGAGTCTGTAATCATATAAACAATCATTTTTCTAATCTTCATAGAATCTTTCTCTCACAATTAGTGTGGCTTCAAGAGAAAAGTTTAAGAATATATATATCTTGATTATGCTAGAGCTCAGTGGAATGATCTACTTTATACTGAATTCAAAGCCAGAGATGAAAGTGCTTTAGTGACATGTTTATATACTGAAAGCATTAATCTAGCTGTATCACCTAAAACTGATAGTAGTCCCAAAAATACTGTTCAAATATATTCT
The DNA here is from genome assembly GCA_008750895.1 of Mirza zaza. NCBI lineage: Eukaryota > Metazoa > Chordata > Mammalia > Primates > Cheirogaleidae > Mirza > Mirza zaza. Next base: position 2,664 of record VSMD01046456.1, read on the forward strand.
TTGTAATAAAGATGTACATGGTACTAGAATTCAGAATAGACTGAAAAGCGTAATTTTAATCTGACATACCTATCTTAAAAGAATGAGTATCTGTCCTTCTTCGTAGTGTAAATACAGTATACAAGTTTGCTGATTTCAGAGGCACTGGCAGAAATGAAGAGGTTATTGGACAGGTGTATCCCCTTAAGCAAGGTTTGAACATTCCATTTCTTCTAACTACTCCAGATATTCTTATCTTTTTCCTTTTAAAGACTGGGGAAAAAAATATCACAAATACTAAACTGCAGGTATTACCTAGTATGTTAAGAAAGAGGCCATTTAAAAACTTTTCTGGAAGGGAAAGTTACATATCCATCCTTAGAAAAGAAAAAGAAAAGCTTTGCATTGTATATAAAAGTTTGAGATGTTAAAATGATTCGAAGCTTCAGAGATAGCTATCGTATTATCTGTTTCAACAGGTGAAATAGACAAATGATCTTTTTTTGTGTTTCTAGTGCTATAATATTTTCAGTATTTTTAAGTTTTAGAACTTCAGTAGAAAACATGGTTAATATTTTTAGTCTATTAGATGTTAAATAATATTTATTGTAATGTTTTATTTGAAAGGTAATACATTTATTTAAAGGTGTTATTTTCTTAAAGGCTCAAGGAAAATCTCTAGTTTTGTTCCAAAAGTCAGGGTGAAGACTCACAAGACCATATATTATATGATTCCATTTATATGAAATATCCAGAAAATGCAAATTTCTAGAAACAAAGTATATTTGTGATTGGGGCTGGAATGAGGGAAACAGGAATTAACTGTAAATGGCCTTAGGGATCTTACTTGGAAGATAAAAATGTTCTGAAACTGATTTATCACTTGATAAAGTGACTAAAAATCATGGAATTGTAGAAATAGGTAGATTTTAAGATATATAGACTATGCCTCAGTAATGTTTTAAAAAAACACAAATGCAGAAAAAGTTGAGGTAAGGAAGAATGGATATGCTTTAACAAGAATGTCACTGGATTGCAAATTGCTAAAATACAACTATTGTTATAAGTAAATGCTATCTGTAGATAGAGTTGTGTTTGTTACATTTTAAGAGAATGTCTTCCTGCAGGAAGAGTTGTGTTTGTTACATTTTAAAAGAATTTGTTCCTTCATACTTCTCTTTGAATATAACAGAGCATGGTGGCAGGAATAAAGGTCAGATCCTCATGAAAGGTGATTTGTAAGGAAGGAGAGGAAGACGGGGAAAAAAGCTCTTTGTTTTCTCATCCTGGAAGGATTCCAGTTTATAGCTTACTGTGCTGTAATTGAAAGTTATTGAAGTGACCACTATTTCAGGGAGACACAGAAACAAAGAAGAAGCTGCAACATCTTGGGAGTTTCACACAGAAAATTGTAGGTCCATTGTTTATAAGCAGAAAAGCTAGCAGGTATGCTACTATGATAAGGTGAGCTTTGTGACTCTAGGAAAAGTGTCACTGGGTCTGAGTGTCTTTCAAAGTACTATAAACACACTGACAATTACTGAAAGTTTTGTATTTAGCTCTTACATGAAGAGATTAAGTGATGAAGAACGATTAAAATGCTTTCATTTTCTGTAATGTGAGTAAAAAAAAAAGCTATCATTATGCCAAGTATGTGCCTAAAATCATATGATGAAAATAGAGCTAAAGAAAATAACTGTGTACGTTGCAGATGTGTTCTTAATTTGATAGATAAATGAGGGATACTACAATAAATCCCTTTTCAATGTGTATTAAAAACTCATCTTGCCCTGGGAAACTGTGTTCTGGACGAAAGAGTTTTTCTATGCGAAAAGTACTTTCTTATCTATTTATTCCCTTCTTCAATACTTTTTAATTGTTTAGGGAATACATTCTTCTTAAATTCAAAACATCACTGATAAAGCTAAAGTTTCCATTGATTCTCTTGCTGTAGGATTCTAATTCACTCCTCTCTCCCCTAGGGGTAACTGCTATCATAGGTTTGGTTGTGTGTCTTTCCAGACTGACTTCTGTGTAGTTACACAGGAATATATCTTGTACATTTTTTCAATTTTTAAAAAACATTTTCATGTTATTAAATGTATTGTGATACTTCACAGAGTCTTGAAAATTTCCCCAATTCCCATATTGCTTCCTCCTACTGCGATGTTTCTTCTCTTTCCTTTCTGCCCAAAATGCAGCGTCCTCTGACTGCTTCCTTGACTGCCTGCTCCCCCTCTGTCCCTTCCATGGCTAATCTGGTGCCACAGAATGAAAATTTCTAAATCAGTGTCTCAGACTTAAACTCTCTGTAGGTCTCTAGTGCTTGCCAGGCAACCTCCACTTCAGTAAGTAACCTTAAACTCACTGTGTCCACACAGAACTCATTTTCTCATCTTTCCTCCCAACTTGACTGTTTTTCATTCTCCCAACCACAAAACTCAAAATCTTTTATATCGTCAGTCACCAAATCTTTTCAATACCTCCAACATCCCTTTCCCCATTTTTTCCCTTCATGATCTCAACCATAATTTAGGCTTCCATCACCTTGTGGTTAGCTAATTATTATATTTTCTCCATTCCACTAACCTACCAGATTCATTTTCTTCACACAAATTATTCCCATGCCTCTGACTTCAACTCTTAACTCTATATGATGGCTTCTGGATCGGTATTTCCCATCTAGCATTCTCTACTGAACTGTGCTCACAAGTCACCATAACTAGCAGACGTGTCTTCTCTGTCCCTCGGATAGCCTGAATGCTGACCCTACCCCACCACCGATTCATAGCCAGCCAATTCCAGAATGTTCTCTGACAATCTCACTGTCTCTGTGTGGCCCCGTGCCTCCCCCACCCCTTACAACCTCTGCAGACACACAAGTTCAAACAGATTCCACTCCTGCGCAGAACTATGTAGTGGCTTACCTGTGCTGGGACTACAAGCCGCCTTGCTCTGTCCTCTCCCTCTCTCTCCAGCCCTCTTTCCCAGAAGCTATGCTTGCTTTTCTCTCATACCTGCAGCCATTGCATACCCCACACTTTGAACTGTCTCAGTTCCAGATAGTCTCTTCAAGATCAGATCATGTGTCAGATTTTGTCTTGATATTTGCTTTAAAAATTATAATAACCCTACATGTAACATTTTTTGACAATGTCGAAACTTAATATCACAGTTTTGTCAGGTAGCACTATGAAAAGAATTTCATATCTACAAAGTAACCTTGGGTGAAGGAGCTATGATTCTGAGAAGGTCGGACATTTCACAACTGTTTATTGAGTTAGGTGAATTAGCCAAGATCACATATTTAGTTGACAGGCTGAGATTAAATATAGATCTTCTGATTATTTCACCGTTATTTCCTGCCTGGCTTTTACTTTGAGTTCCTTTCCTCTTTCGTGTGTTTATACTTTTCTGCCCAACCTGATTGCGAGTTCCTGAAGGAGAGAGGCACTGTGTCTTATGTCCTCTTTGTGTCCATGGCAGTATGGAGTGGATGTGTACTCAGTTGCTGTTGCCGTAGTTGTTACTGTTGTGATACTGTCATATGTGCCCAATTTGGATTTGAATTCCACTGTAAGACGAGACAGTGTCAGTTTTCTCTCTTGTGGTCCTTGGAATGTACTAACCCAAGAGCACCCTGTACTGTGTACCCTTAGAGATACCACAGATGTCAGGACAGCTGTGCCCTCTTCTTGTTCCCACTTAATATCTATGTCATCTCATTTCTATCAGTGACATGCTGCTTATTTACATTGGAGAAAATCCATTGTTTTGTAAGGTCCTTCATACCTCTGTGCAACTCTGCGCTTATGGCAGAATGTGTGTGCCTTGTGACATTTGCAAAAAAAAAAAAAAGAACATTGCATATTTTAGTAACATTATTGCAAGAGTATATTTCATAAGAATCAAACTTGCTGCAATATTGATAACAAATAAATATTCAACACTAACTGTACCCATTGCCCTTCAAGCTATCTAATCTGCAATTAAATATGACCTTCTTCATTTCTGAAGTCCAGCCAGTACAAAAAAGCAGTTATAATTATCCTCTGTTTGTACTTCATAAAAAGCACTCCAATTACTTGCAGAACATGTGTTCATTCCCTATAGTGTTTCAGTCTCTGCTACTTGGAACCAAGTCAGGATTTTTAACTACTGCAGTTGAAATAAAATCAGGATTCTTAGCTACAAGATTCATAAGCATATCACGTACAGTATAACTTGGAAAATTACCAAATATCATAGCAGTTGTTCTGCTGACTGCAAGGTCAACTGCCGTAGAGCTCATGTGAGCAAAGGAGAGTCTAAAGCCACCTTGTGAAAAGCTTGGTGACGAGCTTCCGCATGCAATTCCCCTACAGAGCTACCATTTCCTGAGTTGTCTCCACTCTCTAGCCTTCATAAGAAAGATTTATAGAAAGGTATACTTGAAAAGGTCCCCAACGTCCCAGACTGGATTAGAAAAAATATCTAACTGTATCTCAGCAGACAGTTTTATAATCTTTTCGTGACCACCACTGGCTCCCATGATAAATACCCCAAGGTCTTCTTATATAAACTATTTTATATAAGCTAAATATTTATTAAAAATATTTTCCAGTCTTGAACTTGAATATCCTTTGAAAACGAAAGTCTCTGATATTTCTTTCAGTATTTTGATTATTAAAATACAAATAGTTCTCTACCCATTCACCAACATCTGCCCCTCAGTACAATTGCTATGACTACTCAAATTTTGACATTTCCCTGGAATCTAAACTTCAATTAAAGTTTATTTTCTAATACTGTTTACAGTATAAGCAGTTGATGGAAAAAATAGGTAAGTGACCTTAAGGAAAATTACTGTCGTATCTTCAGATCATTTCTAATGGTGTATAGATCACAAGAATGTGCTTGGACTGCTGCAGTCTTAGCTGGATTCATTTTAGTAACTCTACGTCAGCAAACTCTTACTGGGCACAACCTATGTACTGCACTGCACATATGCACTGGGCCCTGAGGAGCCAGAGAGAACCAAAGCGTGGTCTCTACTGTTAGATGTCTACCAGTCTATTAAGTGAAATAAACATATGTGGTTAACAATAATAAATAGTAGAAGGAGGTTTTAAAGTGGCATAATAGAAGTGCCATAAAAGCAAAAAATGAAGTTCAGGTCCTTCAAGGCCTTTAAAAACCCAGCTAAGCCTACCTTCCTGACTTACTGGAACTGTCTTCTATAGTTCTTCATCCCATAGCCAGGCTACATGACAGCCACTGTGTATCCTGGTGGTTTCATACCTCTGTATCTTAGCTAACATTTTCCCCTTTATCTGGAGTACCCTTTTCACTGTCAATGGTCTATCTATTTATTTATTTCACAGTATTGTAGGGGTACAAACATTGTGGTTATGTAATTTGCTTTTGTTCAGTTTGAGGCAAAGATATAAATGTGCCCTTCACCCAGATAGTGTGCATTGTACTCATTAGATGTGAATTACTCATCCCCTCCGCCTCCCTCCCACCAGCTTGATTTACATTGAGTTTTACTTCCGAATGTGTACATAAGTGTTGATCCATTAGTTCTAATTTAGTATTGAGTACATGCGGTGTTTGTTTTTTCCATTCTTGAGATGCTTCACTTAGAAGAGTGGTCTCCAGTTCCATTCAGGTTGTTCCAAAAGATATTAGTTCACCATTTTTTATGGCTGAGTAGTACTCCATGGTATATTAATATGTATACTACATTTTATTAATCCACTCATGTATTGATGGGCACTTAAGTTGTTTCCACATCTTTGCAATTGTGAATTGTGCTGCTATAAACATTCAAGTACAAGTGTCTTTTTTATAAAATGTTTTTTTTTTTTTTTCTCTTTGGGTAAATACCTAGTAGTGGGATTGCTAGATCAAATGATAGGCCTACTTTTAGTTCTTTGCAGTATCTCCATACTACTTTCCATAGAGGTTGTACTAGTTTGCAGTCCCAGCAACAGTGTATAAGTATCGCTTTGTCTTTGCATCCATACCAGCATCTGTTGTTTTGGGACTTTTTAATATGAGCCATTCTCACTGGAGTTAGGAGATACCTCATTCTGATTTTGATTTGCGTTTCCCTGATGGTTAGAGATGTTGAACTTTTTTTTATGTTTGTTTGCCATTAGTCTGTCTTCATTTGTAAAGTTCTTTTCATATCTTTTCCCCACTTTTTAATAGGTTGTTTGATTTATTCTTGTTGATTTGCTTGAGTTCTTTGTAGATTCTGGTTATCAGCCCTTTATTGGATACAGAGCATGCAAATATCTTCTCCTATTCTGTAGGTTGTCTGTTTGCTCTATTGATTGTCTCCCGTGGCTGAAACTTCTTAGTTTGATCAGGTCCCATTTATTCAGTTTTGTTGTTGCCGTGATTGCTTTTGGGATCGTCTTCATAAATTCTTTGCCTAGGCTAATATCTGTTAGAGTTTTTCCAACATTTTCTTCTAGAATTCTTACGGTTTCATGACTTAGAAACCTAAGTCTGATATGCATTGTGAGTTTGTTTTTGTGAGAGGCACAGATCCTGTTTCAGTCTTCTACATGTGGCTATCCAATTTTCCCAGCACCGTTTATAAAATAGGGATTCTTTTCCCCAGTGTATGTTTTGTCTGCTTTGTCAAAGATTAGATGGCAATATGAGGATGGTTTTATATCTGAGTTCTCTGTTCTGATACATTGGTCTGTGTCTCTGTTCTTGTGCCAGTATCGTGCTGTTTTGACTACTAGAGCATTTAGTATAGCTTGAAGTTTGGTAAAGTGATGCCTCCTGATTTGTTCTTTTTGCTTAAGGTGGCTTTAGCTATACAGGGTCTTTTCTGGTACCATATGAAGCGTAGAATTATTTTTTCTAGATCTGCAAAGAATAACATTGGTATTTTAATGGAGATTGCATTGAATCCATAAGTCACTTCGGGTAGTGTAGACATTTTAACAATGTTGATTCTGCCAATCCATGAGCATGATATGTTTTTCCATTTGTTAACATCTTCTGCAATTTCCTTCCTCAGTGTTTCATAGTTCTCCCTGTTGTGTCTTTCACCTCCTTGGTTAAATATATTCCTAGATATTTTTGTTTTATTTGTTGCTATTGTGAAAGGTTTTGTCTTTGATTTGATTCTGAGCTTAACTGTTGTTCGCATATAGGAGCACTACTGATTTGTGTACATTGATTTTATAACCTGATATTTTGTCAAATTTATTTATCAATTCCAGGAGTCTCTTGGCAGAATCTTTGGGGTTTTCTAGATATCAGTTCACGTCATCAGCAAAGAGTGATAGTTTGATCTCTTCTTTCCCCATTTGGATAAACTTGATTTCCTTCTCTTGCCTGATTTCTCTGTCTGGGACTTCCAGCACTATGTTGAATAGAGGTGGTAACAGTGGGCATCCTTGTCTGATTCTCATTCTAAACGAGAATGCTTTCAATTTTTCTCTTTTCAATATGGTGTTAGCTGTGAGTTTGTCATATACAGCTTTTATAATACTGATATGTTCCATCTATGCCTATTTTGTTAAAAGTTTTTATCATAAAAGGATGCCGAACTTTGTCAAATGCTTTTTCTGCATCTATTGAGAGATTCATATGGTCTTTGTTTTTTCTTCTATTTATGTAGTGAATCATATTTATAGATTTGCATGTGTTGAACCATCCTTGCATCTCTGGGTGAAGCCTACTTTATCATGGTGGATTATTTTTTTGATGTACTGCCTTAAAGTATGTAGGTCATGGTGCCTGTTGAGTGAATAAATAGGATATATGCTTTATTTTTATAAATAAGGTTTAGAATAACTGACAAATAATTATATTAGATCTGTAACTCATACCAGGTAGATTAAATATTTAAACATAAAAATAAAATAGCAAAAATATTAAAAGAAAATATGGGTGTAGATGTTACATTTGGACTGGAAAGGAGTTTCTAAATGTAGAGTAAAAAAAGAGATTTAACCTCACGTCTGTAATCCTAGCACTCTGGGAGGGCGAGGCGAGTGGATTGCTCGAGATCAGGATTTCGAAACCAGCCTGAGAAAGAGCGAGACCCCCGTCTCTACCATAAATAGAAATTAATTGGCCAAGTAATATATATAGAAAAAATTAGCTGGGCATGGTGGCGCATGCCTGTAGTTCCAGCTACTCAGGAGGCTGAGGCAGAAGGATTGCTTGAGCCCAGGAGTTGGAGGTTGCTGTGAGCGAGGCTGATGCCACGGCACTCACTCTAGCCTGGGCAACAAAGTGAGACTCTGTCTCAAAAAAAAAAGAGGTTTAACAATGTAATATTTTTAGAATTCTAAATGTCAAAAATAACCAAATAAATAATATGCTGATAAAAGCATTTGTATCATAAAGAACATGTAGTATTCTTTATATATAAAGAGCACTTGTGAAACAATAAAAAATAGAATAACGAAAAAATGATATGAATGGTCAATTCACAAGAGTAGGAATAAATATAAAAGATTTACAAATACATGAAATAATGAAATGTTCACCCCAACTAATAAAGAAATTTAATCTGCAGCTACAAGGAGCTGCACATCTCCGTGTTTATGAGCACAGGGGGAAATAAGTTGCAGATTGAACTACAAGTTCTGTAATTAAATTTGTCACTATTTATCAAACAGCTTAAAATATGTGTTTTCTTTTAGACTCATTAATTCTCCCAGGAAATTATTCTAAAGAAATCATTCTCGATGTGCAGAAAGATAGAGCTCTAAAGTTTTTGTTCACAGCGTTTTTATTTTAGTAACCTTTCTCCATCTTCAGTGTTTAATGATATGGAGTAATTAAATAAACAATGACAAATTTATGTTTTGCTGAACAACAGCAGTTTTCAAACCTTTTGTTTGAGGATCCTTTGGTATATAGTCATCCCTAAGTATCTATTGGGAATAGGTTCTAGGACCTTTCTCAGATACCAAAATCCACAAATACTCAAGTCTCTGATATAAAATGGTGTAGTATTTGCATATTACCTACCTATATCCTCTCTTATACTTTAAATCATCTCTAGATTACTTATAATACCTAATACAGTGTAAATTCTATATAAATACTGGTTATTTTGTATCATTTAAGGAATAATTTCAAGCAAACTCTGTACATGTTCAGTACAGAAGCAATTTTTTATTTTCAAATATTTTCCATCTGTAGTTAGTAGAATCCACAAATGCAGAACCCAAAGATACAAGAGGGCCCACTGTATTCTTAAATGTTACTGAGAATACAAAGAGTTTTCATTTATGTGGATTATATCTATTGATATTTACTGTATTTGAAATTAAAACTGAAAAAAATTTAAAATATATAGAAAAATGTATATCACTATTTTTAAATTATAATCATTTTACCATAAATAATATATTTTTATGAACTATAACTCTGTTCTCAAAAGTGAAAATATCGTGAGACGATCTCATTGTTTCACATTTTGCAAAACCCTTAACAGCTGGCTTAATAGAAGACAGCTGTATTCTCATGTCTACTTCTGCATTAAATCTGTTGCCATAGCAGTCATTATGTAGCCTTTGGAATCTTTCACTGTATATCCATAAGTGAATCAGAATTAAAGCAGATAACATCCTTATATTACTATGACAATAATTTTTACCTGTGGATCCACCCAAAAGAGTCTCAGGGACCTCCAAGGTTACTTGGCTCATAATTTGAGAACTGCTGCTATACAATGTAGCTACTAGAAATATTTTTGAAGATTAGAAATGTGTTACTGATTATTAAATGAAAAATAATGTTACAAAACAGTACATACTGCATTATCTTACCTTTTTTATTGTGGTAACATATACATAACATAAATTTTACCATTTTAACCATTTTTAATTATATAGTTCAGTGGCATTAAATACATTCACATTGTCCTATATTTTGTAATTATATATGAAATTATTTTAGTGAGAGAATATAGTAGTGAATATGTAGTGGGAGAATATAGTTGTATTAAACACTGGTTATGTCAATGATGGGATTGTATTTGCCTTTTCTTCTTGTCTGCATTTTGTTTTTTGTTGTTTTTTTTTTTTTTTTTTTGAGACAGGATCTTACTCTATTGCCCAGGCTAGAGTGCAGTGGCATTGTCATAGCTCACTGAAACCCGAAACTCATGGGCTCAAGCAATCCTCTTGCCTCAGCCTCCCAAGTAGCTGGAACTACAAGCATGTTCCACCACACCTGGCTAAATTTTCTATTTTGGGGAGTAGATGGGATCTCGCTATGTTGCTGAGGCTGGTCTCAAACTCCTGGCCTCAATGATCCTTCCACCTCACCTTCCCAGAGTGCTAAGATTACAGACATGAGCCACCTCACCCAGCATTCTTGTCTGTATTGTTAAAATTTTCGTACAGTGAATATATACTCTATAATTTACAATATGAAAAATATTTTTGTCTTAAATCAAGGATAACAGATGCTTGAAGGAAGAAGTGGTAATTGTCAAATTTTAGAGAAATCATGTAGAATGACAAATGAACTGCTTTTGGACTTGCAATTATGACCTCACTCATTCAGGAGGAGAAAATCATCTGGTTAGAGGAATCAGAATGGGCAGCATATGGGAAGCTGAGAAAGGCTGAGTTTTGCTTGGATGGATTATGGGTTAGGGAGGATATTCCAGGTTAGGAGAAATGCCTGACCAGAAACCAGTGGTGGGAAAGCAAAGCAGGACAGGGGACCAAAGTTGTTTAGCCTGGGTCCCCACACCCCTATATGAAGGAGAAGGTGATAATTTGTGTGTGTATGTGTGTGTGCATGCGCAGAGAAGTAAAGTCGAGGCCCTGTTGGGTGCGTATAGAATTTGGATTTTACTTTGTAGGCTGTGAAGGACAACCACGGCTTTTTGACGTGATTAAAACAGTATTTGGGAAGATCAATTCTGTACAATCTGCATTAGGGTGGGAAAAACCAAAATCAGTAAAATCTATTAAGAAAAAGAAATTATGATGCAGAGGTTAAGTAAATCAGACTTAAATGGAGAGGGTGTAGGAAGGTAAGGGAGAATGATGGTAATAGATTAATGGACAGGAAAGAAAGAGAAAGACAAGATTATCTCATTTAAACTTTTCTTTTAACAAAGCATTCATTCAGCTCTCACTTGGTTTGACCAAATTCTATATGACTTGTCTGTTTTCATATAAAGTGATTTGAAGTCTAGGATGATATTATTTCCAGAGGTACTTAGTTTTTGAAAAATGTTACACCAAGCTGTTTCCATCGTTTTAAAATTGGATTGATTTACGTTTAAAAGTTGTCTTCCTAAAGTAGTAGTTTGGAGAGTTGTTCTGAAATTATAATTCATTTTCAGTACATTTTCTTTTATTATTTTTATTGTATATATTTAAGGTATAAAACATGTTTTGACATACATATATACACATTTATTAAAATATATTTTCTTTAAGTAATGAATTTCAGTGCCTATTTATAAGTCTGGTTTATTTCCTAATTTGTTTGAAATTTCTTTTTCCAACTTATATATTTTCTCACTAAAATTCAATGAGAAAAAAGTTTTTTTGTTTTATTATGAATTCGAATCTCTGTATATGAATAGCACTAATAAGAAAGGATACAAACATATACACAGTTTTTTAATGTACTGGGTCCAATTTTCTGAAAAGTAGAATTTAAAAGGGTTTTTAAAAAATGAGATTATTTAAAATACACTAGGAGTTTTGACACTTTAAGGACTAATACTGTGATTTTTTTTTTTTTAATGTGACATGGTAGCACAAATTGTTACTTCCCCTTAATTTCCTTTTAAATATATTTTCATTTATTCATTTATTGAGTTGGTCAAAGAAAACCGCTTTGTGTTAAAGTGAATTGATTTTTATCAGCCAGTGTGTTGACATTGAGAGATTTGATGCTTGTGCTCAGTATTTCGTGTCTCAGAAACATGAAAAGTGTTTTTTTTAGGTTTTATGGATACAGAATCAGCCAATCAGTTACCCTGTCACACTAAGCAATTTTGACATTTCTCTAAGGAAGCTCTGCTGAAGTCTGCTTCTCCTCTGGCAGGAAGTATCGTTTAACAGGGTGAGAGGTCACTGGGACAGTCTAAGGCAGCTGATCTCAGGTGTGGTAGCAGCTGTTGTGTGGAACATGGCTTATTTCATGAGAACAGAAACACTGTTATCTGGACTCCTGAGGGAGATTTGGAGAAAGTCATGCCCAGCAAGTCCCATTCCAGGAGACTGCGCTCGAAGCACTTATTTATTGGCAATGATTGCTAACTGAGATTCCATCTGGCAAAACTGTGGATTTTTCCCTGTCCCGGAAAGTTGGGGAACAATTATATAAGACATCTCAAAGAATTTATTTTTAACTACTTTTTAATGGAAAAATTCCAGTCCCTCACTTCTTATAAGAAATTCCATTTAAAAAAAAAAAAATCAGCTTCTGCAACGAATTTCTATATAACTGTGCTACTTCATATACCATGATATAACTGCTTGTCTTTTGATTTGACATCGATACTTAATCTTTCTGGTGAATGTTTTAAATCTTATTTTCTGTATTGGAAATGTTGGAACCAGTTAGTCAAGTGAATAAGGGAACTCTGAATCGTGCACCTCCAGCTGTCCAGGCCTTTTAAACCTCGCCGCTCTGTTAGCAGCTTTCTCCTCCCCCTTCACTGGCAGCTCTACAGGATTTTTAGAATCTAAATAAATTAATGCTGTGAGTATTTGGGAGTCCAGCAAATCTAGTCAGATAGATTTTAATGAAAATAAGCCCATACCCAGTTTTAAAAGCAAGATCCATCATTAGAATTAAAGAGGTGTGTCTTTGGAAAAACAATTACATAATTTCTATCTCTGTGGGATTTTTTTCCCCAGCAATCTTATATAGACTAAATAAATCTAATAAATAGATGAGGAAGGTGTCCAAGAAGTACCTTCTTATCAAACTTGTAAGGAATTATTTTTATATATATATATATCATTATATCTTAGGAAACAAATCAGTCTGATTTGAAAACAAATTAACGTGGCCAAGAAATGTTCTTGGTTCTTTGGTTGTTTTTAATTGATGTTGAAATTAACATCAAATGCAGCCACATCATTTTTGGAGCACTTGTTGCTGTTGATAGCACAAGGGCAAACACAGATATTACCAAACACTTGGAATCTGCTGAAGAAGTTATATAAGAAAATTAGAAATGTGGAAGCCAGCTAAAATGTGGAAAAGGAAATAGACAGCCTAGGAAAGACTGGATAATGTAGAATGCCTAAAAGATTTTGAAAGTTTTAGATAGAATTTTTTTTTTGACATATCTGTGATTGCACATCATTGTATAACCAGGTAAGTTTATTTATTAAGTCAGTTATTGGTTAGCATTATTCTTCATTTGAACATACATGAGGTATCTAGTTTATCTTAAGTGTAGCCCTACAATGGAAAATGTTAAAAAGTGTATAGAATACTGCTTAATAAATTTAAAACTAATCAAAGGAGTTATGCTTCAGAATCTCTAGAAGAGAGTAATTGATAAATTAATGGAATTCAATTAATTTATTAATTTAAGTGTCCTGTGTAAGGGCTGCAGGAAAAATACAGTTCTTGGAGTTACATTGCAAAAGGAAGACAACATATACAGTAGATTCAAATAATAATAAAACTGTATGGGAGGCCGGGCTTGGTGGCTCACGCCTGTAATCCTAGCACTCTGGGAGGCCCAGGCGGGCAGATTGCTCAAGGTCAGGAGTTCGAAACCAGCCTGAGCAAAAGCGAGACCCCGTCTCTACTATAAATAGAAAGAAATTAATTGGCCAGCTAATCTATAGAGAAAAAATTAGCCGGGCATGGTGGCGCATGCCTGTAGTCCCAGCTACTCGGGAGGCTGAGGCAGGAGGATTGCTTGAGCACCCAGGAGTTTGAGGTTCCTGTGAGGGAGGCTGATGCCACGGCACTCACTCTAGCCTGGGCAACAAAGCAAGACTCTGTCTCAAAAAAAAAAAACTGTATGGGGGAAAAAAGTTAGATATCATAACAGATGGAAAGCGCTGTGTGAGTTAAAAGGAGCAAGAAGTTTCTTCCAGCTGGCCTAGGCCTGAAGTATAGGTAGAATTTTGCCTGGAGGAAGTGGAATGGGAGAATATTTCAGACAGAGGGAACAGCATGAGCAAATGTTTAGGATAGAACAGTGCAGATTTGAAAATAGTGACCCAGGCACATTAGGAGTTGTTTCCTTAAAGAGTTATTAGCACCTGAACTGGAGAGATAAATTGGGGTTAATTGGTGGAGAGTTCCAATCATCATATTGAAAGGATTGAGGTTTATGTGAGAGGTAGTTAGGAGCTACTGAAGTCTTTGAGCAGAGCAGTGAGTGACCAGGTCCCAAGCACTATAGGAAGTTCACTGGAATACTGAAAAGTATGCTTTGGAGACAAGGTAAATGGAGGCAGAAAGGACATTTTGAAGGTTGTCCTAAGAGTACAGATGACCTAGGCAGACTGGTTAAAGAGTTGTGACAAGACAAGCAACAGATTTAGTTAAGGGGATGACAGGAGAGGGAGGAGTAAAGATGATTCATGGTTTGAATCTGATTCATAAAGAGAATAACATCATTATCAAGAAGAGCCAGGAGGAGGAGAAATTTGCAGATCAGATAATTATCGAGCACTTATTATTTGCCAGGCACTATCCTATGTGTTTTACATGCATGACCTCATTTATTCCTCAGAGCAAACTCAGAGCTTTTAGACAACCTGCCTGAGTTTACACTGCCTGTCAGTGGTGGAGTCAGGATCCGGTCCCCAGGGCTGTAATTCCAGAGCCCAATTTATTGAATGCTGTAGGGGTAAAAGAGGAGGAAAGACCGATGAAATGAGGCAGTGTTGAACAGGAAGGTTTGGAGAATTCCCACCAAAGATCACAGAGAGCTAATGACTTTCAGAAAACTGAAAGTGGGTGTTTCAGAAAAGAATAGGAAAGGATCTAAGAAAAGACATTTAGGTTTAGTAGTCAAAAGAGTATTGGTGGCCTTAAAAAAGATTCAGAAAATGGTAAAGTTCACATTCCATTGACATGGTTTGGAGGAGTAATTTTGAGGAAGCGGAAGCAGCAGTGGTAGACTTTGGGGAAGTCTGTCAGTGGGAAGGAGGGAAATAGCACTGTGATGCCAGAGGGTAGGGCTGCTGAGGAAAACTTTTTAAAGCTGAGAGACACGTGCCTATCAGAAGGGAGAAGAAGCAGGTAGCTAGGGACAGATTTAAGATGTAGGAGAAGCCTGGTTTAGGCTTCTTCCAGAAAAAGAAAATGATAACATCTGATATACAGATAAGGGGTGTGAGTCCTATAAGTGAAGACACTTTCTCCTCAACTAGGAGGAAGTCAAAAAGAATGAGGCAAGATATGTGTTAGGGTGGGGATGGCAGTGGTAGATAGAGCAAGAAGACCAAAGGCACTCACTCATGTTTGATGATCTTGACCTTCTCAGTCTATTAGGAGGTGAAATAATTAGTGACTGAGAGAGGTCTGGGTTTTTGGCACTGGAGATTTGCAGCAGTTGCTATGGGAATGCAGTGAACAGCTAGTTAAAGATAACCAAAAAGTTTGCAACATTGTATTGTGGCTCATGCTGAGGTTAAATATCATGAATTTTTAGTATAAGTAGTTGCCAAGCTCTGTGACTTTCTTTTGCAATGTGTAAAAAGTCTTGGCAATAGCCTGTCCAGATGGCAGGGCTTTTTTAAAGGAACAAGAAGCATGGGGTGCTTGTGAACCCATTTTAGAAATAACTAAATGCTCAGGAGAGCCGGGGATGTGCCTTTTTTAACATGCATGCAGTGTTGGTTTGAGTGCAAGTTATCCTTTGCAGGCATTGCAAAACAGACCTAAACAGAGAGCTAAATGAAAAGACAGAAGAATGGGGAGGGAGAGGTATGGACAGAGATGCACAGTAAGGGACTCAGTGAGGAGGAAATAAAGCTGGGGAAACGCAATCAGAATATTCGTGTTTGAGAAATTAAAACTGACAGAGGTCATGAATGGCGCTTCCACTCCCTGACTGAAGAACTGACAAGAGGATGTTAGAAATAGAAATAATAAAGGTATTTAAATGACCAAGGACCTGGCAGAGGCTGAGGTTAGAGAGAAGGGGCTGCATTTAAGGTACAAATTCATAAGTGATCAACAATACCCAGAAAATTGATCAAAAACAAAAAAAAGGATAAATTGTTATAAAAGAGTTGAAGAGGCATATACTTACTGAGTTATAAGTTAGTGAACTTTTTAAAAACATTTTCACTGTTTAATGTTCACTGTTTCACTGTTTAATATGGCATGCTAGAGGAATATTGACAGGAAGACTTGATTTATCAGGAAATACATGTGAAGTCACATATTGAATGTAAATTATAGTTCACTTTAACATATTTCAAATGTATCTAGTATAAGTTGAGTATAAGTACATATTTACATTTTTTTAATGCTGAGTCTTTTATTGTTGAACTTTTGTATCTGTTTTAGCCAGATAGTATTGACATCTTCATAAAATTCAGAAAAGGCAAAGTATTACTTTTGTCATTTGAATTTTAACTATTCCTAAAAATATTTGTATCTCATAAGATATTTTAAAAATGCACAAAGAATAGAGTCAGCACCGTGTTGTATAGCAACAAGTTCTTAAGGAAGAAATGTCCTAAATTCAATTTCTGTTCTGCCACTAACTTTCCATGTAAATTTGAGTAAATTATTAATACTTAATTGTCTAGTACCAAGCTTACTCATCAGCAAAATAGATATCATGATATATAAACATGGTTTTCTACCTCAAGCAGTTATTTGCAGTGTTAAGCAAGAGTTAAAGGCATTTTGAAAACTAAAACTTAAGTAAATATACAGAACTAAGTTACAGTTACTGGAGAATCAAATTAGAATTTGCAAATCTAGAATCAAAAAAGACTATCAACAATTTCAATTTAAGTTTTGGAATTAAATCAAGTATTTTTTTTTTTTTTTTTTTTGAGACAGAGTCTCACTTTATTGCCCAGTCTAGAGTGAGTGCCGTGGCATCAGCCTAGCTCACAGCAACCTCAAACTCCTGGGCTCAAGCAATCCTACTGCCTCAGCCTCCCAAGTAGCTGGGACTACAGGCATGTGCCACCATGACCGGCTAATTTTTTCTGTATATATTAGTTGGCCAATTAATTTCTTTCTATTTATAGTAGAGACAGGGTCTTGCTCTTGCTCAGGCTGGTCTCGAACTCCTGAGCTCAAACAATCCGCCCACCTCGGCCTCCCAGAGAGCTAGGATTACAGGCGTGAGCCACCGCGCCCGGCCAAATCAAGTATTGTTTTAAAAGGCTGATTTTAGTTATTGGTAATCTATCATAATGTCTGAATATAGTTTCAGGATGACTAATCTATTTTCATAAACAAGATAGATGATTTAGCCAGACAATGAAAATGTTTTTATTAGTAGGTATAGCAAAGGAATTAGACCCCTTATAATAGGACCTTATGTTCTAAATTCAGAATTACGAGTAGTCTATAAAAAATTGGGGAAAACTACAGAGTAGGAGGATACCCTTTTGAACCTACAATCCCCCACTGTTTCTGAATGCCATAGACTCTTTTCTGTCCTTTCTTTTACTAAAAGTGGTGATCTGGGTTATGTTATAACTCTTTACAACTCATGATGTGAAAGAGATCTTATATAAATGTATTTTTGTCATTCTTACAATATATGAAATCCATGGATTGGCAATTATGTTCCTAAAAACAATACCCTAGTGTTCCATAGTGAAGAAGAAATTGTAAGGAGAGGTGATAATTAGCAGGTTTTTAGAAGACCTTATGGAAAAACTGATTTCGTGTTACCTAAAATTAAAATAAAATTTAACCCCCACCCCCAATGCTGTTGATGTTCATGGAGGAAAATGGGTAAATAAACACATTCAATTTTGTAAGAATAAAATGCAGAAATAATAAGTTGATATAACTTCCATGAGAGTAGACTATTTGATCCCTGAAGGACGTGGGCAGTCTTCGGGCACGTATCCTCCCAGAAGTGGGAGCTACGTGCCTTAGGTGATGTCACCAGGGACTAGAAACCACCGCAGTGTAAACAAACATGGGCAGGAAATAAATGTGGGTAGGGCAAGGGTCTAGAAGCATGCCTTCCTTCTAGAAAAGTCTTATGCCTTTCAAGGCTAGTGTATAATTTTTTTTTTTTTAAAGGAAGAAACGGGACACAACATAGCTCTTGCCTTCTGCCACAGAAACCTTTAGTTTTGTAGGCAATGTCTTTCCTTGACAAATGGATTTCCTTGCTGGCAGTCTCTGTTGAGAAGTACGGGACTCTTCACTCTTGCCGCAATTATTGGTTGCTTGCCCCAGACTGACAGGCTTGTCTGTGGAACTGCTCAGAGGAAAGTTTCAAGTTACCGGAACTAGGCAAGCCCACTGAGGAGCCAGGAGCCAGAGCGGGAGGAGGAGGAATAAGAGGAGGAGGAGGAGCAGCAGCAGTAGCAGCAGTGCCTTTAGCACTGCAGCAGCTGCTCCTCTGATTGGCTGGGTGGTTCAGCTGCTTCCCTGGAACAAAAGGTCAAAGTGGACTGCAGTGTAAATGTAGAGAAGCAGCCAATAAAATAGCATTGCCTGAAGAAGTTTGGAGGCTGCAAGCAGCAGTACACTGGCCAACTGCAGAGCAAGTTGTTTCTCCTGCCGGGAGGTGCAGCCTCATGCCCCAAGCCAGCTTAGCCACTGTAAGAAGCCGTTCACTGTACAGGCGACCAAACTTGTCGTGGAAGACACAGTTGTGAGATTCCCTTGCAAATTTGCACACAAGAATGGCTTGTGAAATCATGCCTCTCCAAAGGTAGTATTCATTCCTATTCGTTTCATTTTATTCTGTTCTGTATTCTAAGTAGTATAAAGCCATATAACTTTGCCAATACTTGGCATCTTTTAGTAACATGCTGCAAAATGTGTAGAGTCTGTTGTACATATGTTTCTTCCCTAAGACTGGAAAAATTTAAATATTATACTGCTCCTTTGATGATGTTTTTGCCCAATTTCTTTTCTTTTGCATTCGATTATTTTCAATTGTATCCTCCTTTGAATGGAAATAAATATAAGAAAATACCTTTGAAATCCAAAGACTAAAGAATATATTGAGCAGGTTTATAATAACAGTGAATCAGCTTTTTAGCAATGTTTCCACTAAGACTATTTTAAAGGTGGTAATAGGCTGAAAACCTTTTTAAAATGCATCTTAGGATCCTTCCCTTTTGGTGTTCAGATCTAGGCAAGGATTTTCTATCAATGAATACATTATAATAAATGGGAATAAATATTAAGGATAATATTCCTCGTGAATAATTCTAGATGGATTTATTACACAAATGGCATTTTTAAATACTTCTATGTAAGAGTGAGCACAAGGCTTTGTTTTTGCTCATTAAATGATTGTAATATGGATTGCTGGGGGGAGTGGGGCATGAGGGAGTTATACCAAAGCAGGGAAAGTTAAATTTAAACAAAGGGGCTTATTAAAATGAACACTGTTGGTGAACTAATAAGTCAATAATGTAGGCATGGAGAAAGTCTCAGAGTTGCCCAGTGTCACATTTTATGATTTTTAAAATTACTTTTCCTAATAATATTTCAACTTTAACTGTTTTATATGCAGTGGCATTTTATTCCGTATAAATACTGCATTTAAGAAAACTATGGAGGATTTTATTACTGAAAATGATTTAAAAAATCAAATAATAAACATGGTTTATTTATGGATTGAAAAATCTTGATGAAAACTAATTCCATTTTTAAAAACTATGCCACAAGTATTTCACAGAATGTTCATGTTTTAACAATGAAAATAAGGTTAAAAAATTATTTGCAGATATTTTGAGATAAACCTGTTTACTTGTTTTTCTTCTGCTGTACTGACAGGCATATTGTAATGGGAACTTAATGGAGGTGTCCAAAGAATTCCTTTTCTAAAAGTTAATAATCCAAAGAAACAGAGAACATGGTTTATGGATAGATCTAAAAATTTTCTGTATTAATTCAGTGAAAAGATCCAAATGCTTGAAGCTTCCAAGAGACCAAAGCTAATGTACACTTTTTGGAGTCTTGATTTGGCTTCCAGCTTAAAGGTTGGGGACTTTTTTTCTCATAATGAGGCCTCAGTTCTTAGGGGTCTTAAGCAAGTTGTATTCGAGATAAGAATATTGGCTGTTACTAAACTCTAGTAGCTACTTGATATAATAACTGTTAAGAAGAAAGTAGGTCTTACCATTGTTTAGGCAGTTAAATTGATAAAAGCTAAAGTAAAATCAGCATTATTTCTAGAAATGCTTTTGTTTTGTTAGTCACTATTGATGAGCCTATTAGGAATAAATCTTGGGATAACTTGAATTCGCATTTAGGAATTCAGAGTTTGTTACTCTTGTTTCTTTGCATCACCACCCTTAGAAGTACTATTATGTGCCTTCGTTGCCACAGTGTTCCCCTAGCTCTTTGAGTTTCGATTTCTCTGCATTCCTCACTTCCAGCCTATTACTGCCTTTGATTATAAACCTTCTGAAGGCAAGGAGTAGGTTTGTGTGGTTCTCTTCCTTACAAGTGCCTTGTGAGTTTAAAAATTTATGCAGGAAACCTTCTTGCTCTTACATGTAATTGTTTCTTCAAATCCCAGTTCAGTATCTTTGGTTATTGATTTCTGTGACTTTTCATGGTAATGACTATCGGTAGTTGCCTCCACTGTTTTCCTGCCTGAAGCTGGAAGATTGGAGAGTCTTGCAGCATTCGTGGAATGAGAGTGCTTTATTCCATTCTGTTTAAGAGCACCAAGGGGCTAGAAAGTGGATGAGTAGAAGAATAGCTTTAAATACCAGTTAAAGAAATTCATGCTCACTATTTGTATTGAGCAGAGAAGTCAATGCTTCTCATACTTGGAGGGCATGAGAATTACCTGGGGAGCTTATTTTTAAAATCAATTCCTTCCTGCTGCCCTCCTTGCCTAGATCTACTGAATCTGAATCTGGAGGTGGCAGGGAGAGTATCTGCATTTTAAAAAGTTCCCTAAAAGAAAATCTGATACAGATGGTGCACACTTAGAGAAACACTGATCTCAGTTCTAGTTAATGATTATAGTTTTATAAAGCTAGTGACAGCTGGTATATATAGGAATCTAACACTATACTACTCAACATCCCCAATGTTTAATATTATGATCTTATGTGAGGTTTTTTTTCCCCATAATTGATGCTTTCATTTTTTTGAATTCTCAGTTTTACCTATTAAAACAAAACATACTGACAGCATTTTCTAATATTTTCTCTTTGACTGAACACTATACTGCCAGTGATCTTACGGTAATTAAAACACAGCTCTGCTTCAAAGAGGTCAGTGAGGATGCAGACACATTACCAGACAATTACAGTACCATGTGGTGAATTCAGTAATACACAGTATGATTAGCATAATAATAGAGATGTGCGTAGATAGGTAATATTACCCTATGTTTTATTTAACCTCACATAAGTGTATGATCTTATTAGAGGGCATGTTTGTACCCTAATGTCTCCTTAACTTATAATTTTCATAAATGACTTTTTAGCCTTTCTTAGCATATTGCGAAAGTGTGTAGAAGATATTTTGTTACTACTAATCCATAACTGAGATGAGAATAACAGATGAGGTTGAAAACTAAAAATGAAATAAAATACTTTGGTCTCTTTTAATGTATTTTGCTGTCTGTTTATTACTGAATGTAATTTGCAGAGTTTCCAGGATGGAGTGGACTGTTTAGAAACTCATGATCTTTAGAAAAAACATTGCAGAGGCTGAATGTTTAAAATGTAACCCTCTGTAAAGTACTCAGTTCTTAATTGTTCATTTCAAATGGCATAAAGGTAGCATCTTAACTGTTGAGATGGTTAAATCGTTATTTTTAAAAATACTAAAATATTTACATAGTACTTCTTATAGTGAATGATAAAACTCAACACACTGTATAGCCTTAAATGGATATTCTTGCCACCAGAAAAAGTTCCTGAAAAGAAATAAAATAAATATCAGAAATAAGAGGAGAAACTATTTTAAATTAAGAATTGAAATAAGAGTTTCCTTTTCTCAGGTGACTAAATTTACCTTCTGTTACTAATAAGATAATATGTTTTATACAACTTCAGGCTTAGTTTATACCTCAGGCTCTTTGCACAATTCATATTTCATTGGTTTTTTTTCCCCCCTTCCATATGTGGGTCTATAGGTAAAGATCTCTGTTTTATGTGTAGAAAGACTTAAGCAGGCTAAGATACAAAGTCTTAACTGAGTCTTAAATCTTTGACAAAGCTTTCAACTTTCACAGCAGTATTTTAATTTGGTAAGTTAACTTTCTGAGAGCCACTAACTTAATTTGTATGGATAATCATGGAGAATGAAGTGTTAAGAGCATGAATAATTAGTGTAGATTCCTTTGGTTTTAGTGCATTGGCATCTGCATTTATGTGTTAGCATCCTATTCTTTCCTGGGTTTATTCATCAAAGTCAGAAGCTATGATTAATAAAGTCTAGGTAATTCTCTTTTCATCTAGCAGATTATGATTTCCAACGTATGTTACCAGATACTTGTTTTATGATGGTGAAGCGCACCATGATTCCAAATTGCAGTGGCTTTTCGAAAAAGACTTAAAGCAACAGGACTAATAAACATGTATTAGTGATCCAACTTTATTGATCCAACTAAAGTGATTGTACTTTAGTGATTCATCTCAAATTTCACTGAAACTTTTTATCAGCAGAATTCACCTGGTCTTTCTAAGTACTGATCTTTAGAATATCCTTTTGTGAACACGTAAACACTGATAACATAGGTGTGATATGGAAGTTCACCAGAACAACCCAGATAATGATGGTCCAGCTCGTGAGTCTTCCCTGTGGTCCTAGAGAGCCCTCTACTGCTTGCGAGATGACGCCTGTCCGTGAATTTATCTGTAAGTCCATATTCCTTACTTGTTGGCACTCTGACAGCACTCCTGGCACTGCCCCTCTCCTTCCACAAACACAGTCTAAGAAGGAGTTAAAAGCTGTCTGACTTCAAACCTGGGTTAACACATGAGCTTGAGTGTCTGCATTTATTCATCGCCAGGACGGCCTATATTTGGTAGTAACAAGGAATCACTGAGAACAAATAAGATCAGGGCGCTGACAGCTAACTAGCCAGATGAATTTGGACAGGCCATTTTCATCAAATGAGATGATACCACTCTAGGTGTTTATTTTATGAGGAAAATTTTGGAGTTAAAGAATATGATAGGTTTTTTTTTTTTTCATAAATGATGAAACAACTCAGATGCAAAGGGTACATTGTTTTTTTCTTTTGGTTTGTTATACTAGCAATACCTTTTCAGTTCCATGAATGCAAGAGTGCTTAACACAGTATAGGTATCATTGCATTCTGTTTCATTGCATGAATATTAGGAAATGACTTCTAGAATGGTTTGTGGGAAGTGCTATTGAAAATGAGATCAAATTGAATGTCTTAAAACTCTCAAAACTTTTCACCCTGTCTTTTTCCTGTGAAACTTACATTTGTATGTAGTGATCAGAATGAATTGCCAAAGAAATAGTTTGTACTGTATAAAACCATTTTAGTTTACTATTTATTCTTCTTTGAAGAAGGACTAGAAATAACTCTTCTAATGGCTTTATTGAGATGGAATTCACACCATGAGATTCGCCAATTTAAAGTGTATAATTCAGTAGTTTTCAGTATATACATAGAATTGTGCAACCATCAATCTTAAAAGATTTTCATCACCCAAGAAAAATCCTGTACTCATCTAGCTTTCAACTCTCAATTCCCCATTTGTGCACTAGGCCACCACTAATATGCTTTCTGTTTCTATAGATTTGCATATTCTGGACTATAATTCAGTAATTTTACTGAATTATAAACTACTATAATTCAGTAGTTTTCAGTATATACATAGAATTGTGCAACCATCAATCTTAAAAGATTTTCATCACCCAAGAAAAGAAATCCTGTACTCATCTAGCTTTCAACTCTCAATTCCCCATTTGACCACTAGGCAACCACTAATATGCTTTCTGTTTCTATAGATGTGCATATTCTGGACTTTTCATATAAGTGGAATAATTTATCATATGTAATGTTTTGTGACCAGTTTCTTTCCCTTAGTAGAATATTGTTAAGGTTCGTCCATGTTGTTGCATGTATCAGCATTTCATTACTTCTTATGGCAAAATAATATTCTGATTTTTGAATATAGGCAGTCCCCAGGTTACAGATGACTCAACTTACAGTGTTCTGTACTTACGCACAGGCTCCCAAGGCTCCCCACAAGTATGACTTATAATTAAATAATTAATAATTTGGGAACTAGTCTCTTCCATGTATGTAAACAAACCTGCATAGCGTTAGTGGTTTGTTGGCGCAGCATCTTTACGCCAGCAGCTATAATAGTTTCATTGTTTATATGGTCATCGCTTATGCACAGCCTCACTTTTGTTTTAACTTTGTTATTCAGTTTTGTGAGTCTGTGTTTACCCTTATGATCATGCCTCCAAAGTGAAAGTCCACTGCAATTCCATGTGAGCCTGCAGTGAAGAGAAAGGTGATTCCGGTGGAAATGAAAGTAGAAATAATTAAGCATCTGTTGAAAGGCAAGATGCTATCATTCATTGGGAAAGTATTAGGCTATAGTTGCTCAACTGTTGGAACAATTATAAAGGATGAAGTGAGAATAATGAAACACGTGAAAGGTAGTGCTCCAATGAAAGCATCAATTATTCCTGAGCAGTGTAGTGGATTAATTATTGAAATGGAAAGATTATTGATTTGGTTAGAAAATCAAAATAAGCATAACATTCCTTTTAGCCTCTTGTTGATGCAACATTAGGTGTTAACCTTTAATATTCTCCTTTGAAATTTCTATCTCCTGTCTAAACTTTTTGTATGAGTTTATTTATATGGTATGTTTGAATTAAAAGAAAGCACAATAGTTTTTGTAACTTATATAGTACAGAGGTATTATTATAGGATTATACTATATTGCCACATATGAGGCATTATTATTATTATTACCATATGTATACTGTTCATCTGGGATCCAAGTTACAAACAAATCTGACATAAAGATGTTCTCAGGAACATATCTCATCTGTAACCAGATCTGTCTGTATAGCAAATTTCGTTTATCCATTTATCAACTGACGGACATTTGGGTTGTTTCCATCTTTTGTCTATTTTGAATAAATGCTGCCATCAACATATGCAGAAATGACTTGAGAATTATGAAAATGTAGACTCCATTTTAGAGCCAAATAGATCCTTAGAGATATCTAAGTCTTTGCTTCCATTTTCCAGATGATTAAACTCAAACCTAGTGAAACAAAATGACTTGCCCAGTCATATATATAGAAACAAATGGAAAACACTCTACACAGATGTCTACATAATAGCCATTTGTATATGAGGTTGATCAAGACACGTATTTGAGATTAACAGTGCAGTGTTCCCCCATTAGAAACTTAATAAAGGAAAGAGTCTATTGTTATCCAAAAGAGAAAAACCAGATAACTGGCAGGGGAAATTGAACTCCTGACCTTGTTCCCATTAGTACTGAGCTCTGATATGTAGACACTGCATTAGAAACTAAAAGTGACTCTGGACAGGACAGCATAAGATGTTAGGCAAATACTGAGTGCCTAATAAATGCTTGTTGATTTGGAAATAATAGAGCAATTTAATAGAAATTTATCAGAACACTATTCTCCACATAATTTCTACAGCTTTCTGTTATAATTATTAGGAATTGTTTTTTAAGAGCTAGGGTCTTACTGAAGACTACTTCTGTTTACATTGTATAGTATTTGATATTTAGCCTGAGAAAGAAGAAATAGTAATAGTTTTTATTTCCCCACGTACTATACCCATTAAGACAGTTTAAGAAAAATGAAGTTTTTATTTTATATGTATATTAGATGTGAAGTTTTCCTCTTATGTTGCTTATTTCTGTCTTCTATAGTGATGGAAGATAAAGTCTGTATTATAACCATCTGAAATTCTACTCTGTTGCATTTTAGTAAGATGAAGATTTATTCAAAAAGTCTAATTCACCTTTGATTTTTTTTTTTAAAGGGACTTGGATTCTCTTATTTCTAGTGCATAATAGTAACTACATTATATTTGGAGAATTGTTTTGTCATAGATACTGAGAAATAGTTTATAGATAATATAAACATCTTTCAATGGAAAATGTCAAGAGCAACACTGTAGTCACTCTTCATTAATTTTTTTAATAGATATAGCCCAAAACTGGATTTCTGATGAACACTTCAAAGTATCTAGATTATAATAAACATCTTCAGAGTAGCACAATATCTCATCTGATAGGGATACGCTGAAGGGAATCATGATAAGTTCGTTTTTGCACATAAAAATGGCAGATGAACTTTGTTTTGACCACATATACATGCGTACACGTTAAAAATTCTAAATGAAC
Organism: Mirza zaza; assembly: GCA_008750895.1. Lineage (NCBI taxonomy): Eukaryota > Metazoa > Chordata > Mammalia > Primates > Cheirogaleidae > Mirza > Mirza zaza. The sequence continues at coordinate 29,153 of VSMD01046456.1, forward strand.
CTCTTTTGATCCATGCCCTTGTCTTGTAAAGAAATTTGCCTATATATTTCCAAATGTAAAAGGTCTTCCAAATTTAAAACTACCATTTTGAGATGAGCTCTGAAATCAATTTGATTTCTCATATCAAGTATAGATTTATAGTATTGGTGCCGAACAGTCAAATACTGGACTCCAGAAACAAAAGTAAATTATACTACATTATAACCTGTGCACACATTATCCCAAAACCTGATATGGGCATTGATTTTAGTTCTTGCATGAGAAAGACATGTTAATGGGAAATAGTGGGGCCCAGGGATGGTAAAAACAAGATAGGTAGAAGCCCCAGAAATTGATTTTTAAAATTAAGGTGCCTAAGTAAAGGGGGGAAGGGAGTTAATGAACACATTTTATAAAACCTGTAAGGACCAGAGTCAGGAAAACATGGTATCTTCTCATCAAATATAGGGATAAAACTGGAAAAATATAACTTACTAGAAATAAAAAGGAAGAATTAAACAGGCACGAAAATTAAAAGGCAAGAAAAAATTAAGAAGAATTTAGAAAAAGCATAATATGTCAGTACTTTGCAGCCACCAATTTCGATGATGGAAAAAAAATATAACTCCACTGTCTAGGTTAAAATAACGCTTGAGGACAGGCACGGTGGTTCATGCCTATAATCCTAGCACTCTAGGAGGCCGAAGTGGGAGGATCGCTTGAGGCCAGGAGTTCTAGACCATCCTGAGCAAGAGCAAGACCCCATCTCTATAAAAAATAGAAAAATTAAGCAGGCATAGTCCCAGCTACTCAAGAGGCTGAGGCAGGAGAATCGCTTGGCTTGAGCCCAGGAGTTTGAGATTGCTGTGAGCTTCTGTGAGGCCACAGCACTCTGGCCCAGGTGACAGTGAGACTCTGTCTCAAATAAAATAGAATAAACCTTGCAATTAAAATCAGAAACCAAACGTCAGCCAGGGTAGACCATCAACACACTGCGTTGTATTTTCATAAGTGACTCTCCTTCATTTTCAACTTCTTGACTTAAAAACTCAAGAGCCCGCCTCTTTCCCCAGTGTCATCTAGTGCTGCAGTTTGGTGAGTCATTCCTGCGTCCCACTGCTGAACTCCCTCCACTGCCATGCCCACCAAGCATTGATTCCCATGCTTTTTTTGACAAGTTCTCCTCCTGTCCATTATCTTTCACCCAACCATGTCTACGTGACCCTCAGAATTCACTCCCAGTATGGCTTATCTAACGGAACCTCACCTAACCAGCCAGACTGCATACTGCTTCAGAGTGTAAGGGCTGGAGCTCTGACTTCAAACAGGCTTGGATTGGAATCTCAGCCCTGCCTGCCTCTGTGGCCTTCAACCTGTTAATTAACTTTTCCGAAACTTGTTTCTCTTATCTGAAAAATCTGGTTAGTAATACCTCCCTCCAGGGATGTCTTTGAGGATTGAATGAGATAACGTATATAAACTTCTACCACAAAGCCTGTCTTATTATGGTGAGCTTTCAATCAATGGTAGTAGGGTTGTATCCCTTTTTCATGATAATTATCAAATTTCAAGTTTCCATTTCTCTGCTAACCTATTTTATTGGCCTGTGTATCTCCAGTATTTGTCATGAATTCTAATAAGTAGTATACACTCAAAAAAATATTTGTGAATGAACACTCACCCATGGTTATGGAAGCTCCCAAAGCCCAAGCATACGTTGACATCAAACCTTCATCCACTCTCTAGTTGCTGCTCATCATCCTAAAAGCCAGTGTAAAGCCATGACAATGTCAGAAACAAATCCTTGGCCCATTTTCCTGTGCCATCCTCCTCTGGCAGAGGGGAAGTTTGTTAGGGGCATGATGACAGGATAATTTGTATTGCTTTCTGCACATTTTTGTCTCCCTCAAGACTTCCATGTTCAGAGTTAACAATTTGGGAAATTATATCTCTATTAGGTCAAAACTATATTAATAACCCATTAAGAAATGTATAATAAAGGTAATTATTGAAAGAAGTTAGTAAACATAGTTTGCTATTTCCTTCTTCCCTTCTGTAAGTATCCCTATATTCTTCTGAGTTTTGTTTCAGTACTACATATTTGAAAGTATTGCAACTTATTTGTTAACGTTCTAAAAATATTTTCTTGTCAACTAATTTCAACTTTCCAAAAGAAAGTATTACTGTACTTTATGTTCTAAATTACTGCCTCCCTAAGGCAATCTTTTTACATCTATTATAATGATAAACATTGCTTTTCTGAACAAGATCTCAAAGACTAATGAAAGCTTTCAGATGCCTTGAAGATAGTTTTGGGACTAAACCAAAAATGTATTTAAGCCCCAAACAACCTTTGGGTTTGCAGTAAGGTGAAATAATTTTCTTTTCCTGCTCTCAAGCCAGAACAAACAGATACAGTGTGTGGCAAGGCCATATTCAAACATTACCTTGCCTGAACATATCCTTTTCTGGGCTCTCTGTACACCACAGATAGCTCAGTGTTTAAATTACAGGCATAATGGCAGAACTCACACCTATCACTGTGCATTTGGAGAAAAGAAATTGTTTTCCTTAAGGATGGAAGAAAATCCATGGCACAATTGCAATTCCATTAAGTTACGAATAGAAGGGAACAAGGTAATTTAAAATAACAAACAGAAATCTGAGACTGCTTCTAGTTGACAAAATCAGTTTTACAAATTATAAACAATGTATGTTTTTAAAATATTTGACCAAAGAACAGTGTCAGCATTCAGCAAAATCTTGATGGTACTGATTTTATTCAGTAGCCATTTACTAAACACATGCAGTGCTCTAGGTACCCAGCTAGGTGCTGGTGTTACAAAGATAAAGACAGATCTGGACATGAGGCAAGCATCTGAGCTCATGAATTTCATTGTTGTTTGCTGAGCACTTGGTTATAGCTGTAAACGGAGTGTCTCAGAGCCTGGGGAAAGAAGAAGCAGCTCCCTCTCCAGGGTGCTGGAGATGACTTCCTAGATTAGATGACACTTGAGCTGAGAGATGAAGTATTTACCAGGCAGGGAGAGGTGGAGGAAGCATTTAAGATAGAGGGAACAACATGTACAAATTGAGAGAGCTAAAAAAGTGCAATGAGCGGTCTAAAGAGGTATGTTGCGTTGAGATTGAGAAGGACTTAATGTGCCAGGTTTAGACATTTGGATTTTACCCCAAATGCAGTGGGGAAACAGGAGAGGCTAGGAATGAACTGGTGTGAGGACAGCAAGGAAACAGAGTATTGCCCCTGGGAAAGACTCATGCAGTGGAAATGGAAAGGAAAGATAAGATTCAAGAGATGTGTCTTTTTTTAAAATAGAATCCATACAATTTGATGATTGACCAAATATGAGGGTGAGGCACTGTGTTAGTGTGTTTTGTGCTGCTATCACAGAATGCCACAGACCAGGGAATTTATAATGAACAGAGATTGATTTCTTAACAGTTCTGAAAGCTAGGAAGTCCAAGGTGGAAGGCCCCGCATCTGGCAAGGGCCTTCCTGCTTCATCAACTTGCAGAAGGTGGAAGTGCAAGAGAGGGAATGGAGGGGAGTGGAAAAGGGGACCTAACTCGTCCTTTTACCAGGAACTCACTCCGACAATGATAACAGCATTAATCGCCTCTTAAAGTTCCCACCTCTCAGCACTGTTGTATGGGGGATTAAGTTTATAGCACATGAACTTTTGGGGGGACACATTCAAACTGTAGCAGGGATTAAACTCCTTTAAGGAAAGCAGTAGGCATGTTAATGCGATATAACTATTATAATAAGAATGAGGATTCTGTCCTGTGACTTCTAAACATGTCTCAGCCCAAGATCCCCTGAGAAGTGCAGTGTCAATCGATAGACAGCCATGGTTCACTTTTCACCTTCTAACTGTAGGGAGAGATGCAAAAGAAGTGGAAGTAAAAGCAACTCATCTGCCCACCCTTGCTTAAGAAGGCTGTTCCTCTTCCCCCGCATGTACAACCCTCACCCCATCCCGTTTCTTAGACATTGCAAGCTATTAATCAGGAGGGCATTCAGAGCTGGAACTGGCTGGGTGGGCAGGATTGAAATAGAATGAGATGATACTTAGTTTCTTGTAAGTGTAATAATTCTTTGGTTCTAGAAGACAGAATAGGAGATAAAGAATGCTACAATCCTAGAGTAAGGAGGAACCCACAGAGGCCAGGCCTTATGGAAAAGGGTCTCATTCACTGTCTCTCATTCTTGATACCATCCTGTGATACAACCAGGGAAATTATTTAAAAGGAACTTGGAATTACCCTGTCAGCCCCCATGGCCTTCCAGAACTGCGTCGTCGTGCCCACTACTGGGCATATCTGGACTCGTTTTCTCTCTGCTTTTCTCTGCCATCCAAACTGAACAAAATCTGTACAGTATTGGCTCAGAGCTGATTCTGGCAGTATGGCAGAGATGGAAAGAGTGTTTTCTCTCTGTCCTGCAAGAACATAGATCTTAATTCAACAACATTCGTTTAGTGTGTTATATAGCAAGCAAAGGAGATATGTATTACCATGGTGTTTTAGAACAGTGTTTTTCAATTGTGGATACTGACATGTTAGTGGTCACAAAACCAACTTAGCAGGTTGTGACCAGTATTATAATAATAACAGGTAGAAAATATCCAAGCAAACTAAAGAAGAATTTGGAAATTTTTGCCCATTTTACATGTATACATGTTTACTATCATGATGTAAAATGTTTTCCTAACTGAATGGTCATCAAAACTGTTGAAAACATTGTATCTGGACTGTTTATGAGGCTAGTTCATTTGAATGAGGGGTTAGATGAACTTTGAATGCAGGCCTGGAAACCAAGTCCCCATGTCATTATGGACAATTGATTCTATCATAGTCTTAGCATTCCTACAAATGAACTTTCAGAGCACAACTTTTTTGTAAGATAGAGACATCTTTGTTAGGCAGGTTCTTATTTCTGAATTTGAAAAAAAAAAAAAAACCTTTTAATAGACATATTAGTTTTCTAGGGCTGTCAACAACATACCACAAACTGGGTGGCTTAGAACAACAGAAATTTATTGTCTCGAGGTTCTGGAAGCAAATTTGAAGTCAAGATGTTGGCAGGGCACTTCTCCCTCTGAAGGCACTAGGGAGTGATCTGTTCAGGCCTCGCCCCTAACTGCAGATAGTTCTTGGCTTGGGGCAGGACAACATCACTCCCGTCTTCTTCACACAGCATTCTCCCTGTGTGCATAGCTGTCTCTGTGTCCAAATTTCCTCTTTTTATAAGGACATCAGTCATATTGAATTGGGACCCATCATAATGACCTCATTTTAACTTGATCACCTCTGTAAAGACCTCTCCAAATAAGGTCACATTCTGAGGCATGGGGGATTATGGCTGCAGTGTATATTTTTGTAGTGACACGATTCAACTCATAACAATATATTTCAAATTTCCACTCCATCATCAAAAAATGGTAGATAGAAATACTTTTCTATATCATTGAGGGAAAAAATTCTAAATCTTTGGAAGTATTTTTGTTTCATCTATTCGTTTTGCCCTCAAAATGATAACCTCTTAGTGTTGGCTAAAAATTTATGTTCTGTGAATATTAACAACTTCAGATCTTTGCATTTATCTTTTGGTTAGGTAAAATCTATTTATTTGCTCTTAAACTACAATAATTTGTTTGTATTTCTACTGGCTAGGTATTGCTTTCTTATTCACAAAGTGCAAATAATAAAACCGTAAACACAGCTGCTTGGGTTTACAAGGAAGAATTGTAAAATATCCTCCCAAAGATACAGCTGCAAACACTTAGCTATGAACTGATCTGAAAACTCTTTTAACATTTGTTTTCCAAAAAGAACAGGGAAATTTTATTACATGTTCTTGAATGGGGCCAAATCAAAAACCTAAGCAGCAGAATACTACTTCAGTTTCTAGTTGGCATGAGGAATGGTTAATGCCTGAGGCTGTGGATAAATTGAAAATGCTCAAATGTGGCACTTTATGGTTTGAACGGAAGGAAGGAAGGAAAGGAAAATGTGCTAACTTCACTTATCACTCTCCAGGAAAGTCCATCTAAGAAAATTCCTCCCCTTAGCAAATTCTGTAGCACGTGAGGAAAAAGTCTGAGTTCCTGAAAAAATGTTTACTTTATACTTTCACTGGTCCCTCATTTCCTGTCTCTCTTTTTGCTCTTTTGTTTTTTGTTGTTTTTAAGCGCCCATAGATTTTTTTTTTAGTTTCTTCAATGAATAGAACCTAATTCTTAGCATTTACTTATTTTTTCTGTACTTGCCAGTACTTTAAGGAACACTTGAAAACTATTTTTTCTATCTCAGATCACTTGAAAATGTATTTAAAGTGTGTAACTAAGTATGCAAATTATGTTAATTTTGGGGTAGCTAGCCACATTAACCAATTAGAAAGTTGAACTAATTGGAACATTTATCAGAACAGTTGAAAGGGGAAGTGAATGGATTGGTGGTTTGATCCAGCGATTGAAGATCTGTTCTGAATACCTCACTCTGGGAATTCTCCCAACAGTATTTGGATTTTCTTAGGTATATAATACGCCATGCTTTTCATGATTTCATTTAGCTTGCTGTATAATTAAAACGATAGGCATTGCATTCTGTGGCTTCAGTTTAGAAATTAGAGCAGCTCATGAAGAGATTGAACATCTATGTGTCATTTATTTATGTGCATTTGCCAATGTTGAGCCATATTAAAAAAAGTTAGGAAGCTGGCAAAACTCTTAAGTTATCATCATTCTCAGTTGCAGCTTCTCAGAGTGGGACTGTTATTTGGGTCTGTTTGATAAATGTTCTTCCCACAGGCAGTTGTTTTGCGAATGGTACCACGTATCTGAGAACACTAAGCACTTAATTGTGTGCCGCAAGTGAAGTGATTGGCCAAATCTTTGGGTGTATGTTTGAATTAAAAAAAAAAAAATAGCAAACTAATTGGCTGCTTAAACTTGGCCGTTTTTCAGAGTCATCAAATAGGAAATAATTAAAATGTGGGGTTAGTACTGGTAACCAAGGAGGAAATCGAATGAATTCCAAGTTGTTACAGTTGGTCGTTGCCTTAGTTTCATGACATACGCTTCCTTATTCATTCACAGTACATGTGCTTATTTTTAAAACTAAAAGTGATTCACTTTAAATTCTGATTCAGAATTCATTCTCCATTTTAAATTTAGGAAAAAATGACAAATTATGCTCGATTTAGAATTTAGGCAAAATCATTTTGTATCATTGGACATGACTGAGATTATCACAAAACAAGGTATAAATAACCCTATAACTAGATGTGTTAGAGACTATACTAATGGTCCCATATTGTTTTGCACAGCTATGTAAAAATGGTTATCTTCTCAAATGTGTTGCATTCTGATTTGTAAATTTTGTGGAAAAGTTTATTTTCTCAGTTTTATTTGGAAGAAATGTCCTCGGCCATTTTTTCTTAAAATGCCTTCAAAATCAGTGCATTAAATTGATTTTAAAATTAATTGGTTTAGTCAATTTGAAATCAATGGTTTAGTTGTTTCAGAATTTATACCTTTGTCAAGATTGTATTACTAAACCCCAGGCAAGGGTACTTTTATGAAAGGAAAAGAATATGCTTTTAAAATAAAAATTGATTTTTGTACCCTCATTTTCTTTTCAAATTATGTTGCTCTTCCTGAGTACTGTGCATGGATTGCTGCTCTGTTGACTGCTGATTATTGACTGAATGTAATACTGAGTCTGTTTCATTTAACTTAAATATTTTTAGAATACTTAAACTGATCAAAATTCAGGGACATAGTCAAATTAAGAATTTTTCTTTTCATTGACAAATTTATTTCGTGCAAATGCAGCCTGAAAATTATTTCCTTATGATTAAAACCTTATGTTTCTGTCAAGAGACATTCTTGACATGATGCCAGTATATTTTAATAAATTATTCACCTTAAAAGTGCTGTCAGGCAAAATGCGTTATGAATGGACTTTGACTAAGGTGATGGAGAGTTGCTATAATCAGAAGCATGGCATGACAAGTAGCTTACAAAGTCCACAAAATCTTGTGGCTGCTGGAATGCAAACTGGCCACTGAATAGATTTTATTCACTGACCTTGTCATCTCACCATACTTTTTGGTTTTTTTTAAGAGACAAGGTCTCTGTCACCCAGGCTGGAGTACAGTGGCAATCATAGCTTGCTGTAACCTTGAACTCCTGGTCTCAAGCAATCCTCTCACTTCCGCCTCCCAAGTAGCTGAGACTATAGGCACATCTGCAGGCAAATGCTATCACTCCTGGCTAATTTTTTGTAGAGACAGGATCTGACTGTGTTGCTGAGGCAGGTCTTAAACTACTAGCCTCAACTGATCCTCTCATCTCAGCCTCCCAAAGTGCTGGGATTACAAGTGTGAGTCACTGCACCTGGCCCTCACCATACTTTGGTAGGTTAAAATTGAAGGGAAGATGATAACAAAAATGAACTATTAATACAGTAATTTATACATCACTAGCTGTGTCATATAGATGCATTATGTACCCACTCTGAGCCTGCTTTTCTCATCTGAATAAGAGAGGGAGCAAGGGGCAAGTACCAGAGAGGGTTTTGTGATGATCTAAATGAGATAATTAATGTAGGGCCTGTGGGAGTACCCTCAATCATGATTGATAATAAACGTGTGAGAGAGAGAAGGCATAAAGGAAGAAAATATTGATTTTGATTACCTCTGTTTGCTACAAGGACATTTAGCACAGAACAAACACAAACATTAGCCAGAACACACGAACACCTGTGTTCAGAGCCTTGCACCATTTAAATTATCTCCCAAAGCACTTTAAAAAACCAACCATATGGCTAATTGAATGTACGTCAAAGTACATTATGGTAAGCATGTTAGTATCCATTCTAGTTTGTTACACGTTAGAGTTAAGGATCTGTTCTAGGCAGAGAAAGTATTTAGCACATTGCTGATTTTACAATGTGATTTTTCCTATAATAACAAAATTGTTATAGGTTTTTAGTGGTTGCTTTTTTGGCACAGTGCTGATCATAATTAGTACTTTTTAACACCAATTCCTTGATTAGGAAACAAACTCAATTCTAACATTTTTTATAATTTGGTTTGTTAAGTGTTCTCTAGGAATGTTTTAAAGCCAAATATGTAAGCTACTTGTATCAGGTTAACTTAAAGCAGTCACCTCCTACAATAGCACTGCCCCAGGCGGTTTCTTCCCAGGACACCTGGACATTTCCCAGGTGTTACCTCTAACTTTTCAACTTGACAGCCTAACTCGACTGGCTTTGCCCTCAGCCCATCACTTACCCCTCACAGGGATAGAATTAACACATTTAATTATAAACATTAAAATATTTGGCAACATGGACATTAGAAGAGCTGAGCAGTGTTGAAATTGGAAACTCAAATCGTGAGAGAATAAAACATAACTACATCATATTTTTTGATACATGCTGTATTCCATCTAGAATGTTAAGACTTGTTCAACTTCCAGGACAGGTTTTGTTTGGTTGTGTGTTTTGCACTATCATTCTGTAGTAAGATTTTGTTGACTGACAGTTTAATATCATCAACTGAAGCAAACTTTTCTCTTTTCATCAATGATACTTCAGAAAATAAAAAATGAAAAATGGAGAAGAAAATGCTCAAATTAACTAGTTGCTTTCCCAGATCCTGTAAGGTGATATAACAGGCGTACAAGAGTAACAATAGGGGTACAAAAAGAAAATATTAGAGCTTCTTTTGCATTTTATCTTTCTACTTTTATCTGTTTAATGATACACATAACTAATATGGATATATATTAGTCATATATTTGCAGGGAGTGACTACTGAAGAGAAAATTTTATAAGAATGCATAACTTTAAAAGTTCAAGGACCTCTCCAGTTGGGGAGAGACTCACTCTACACTCTGAGGTCATTTACTAGGAAAAAAACATGTTAAAGGAAAAAAATATTATAACATATATTTTACATTTTTCAAATTAAATTCCTTTATGTTAAGCTTCAGATTGTTTCTGTGTTGTTTGAGGAGCTTAAAATATTTTCATGATTTTATTTGTGCCCATTCATGTTATCTACACTAGTTAATAATTAGTAGGGTGACTACAGAAGAACAAAGAGCACACGAGTATTGTGTTGTGTACTAATGTGCTCTTCATCGCTAGAGAATCATTCCTGTAGTGACTCACACTTAACAGTAATATTTTGTTGGTTGTTTCTTATTTCCGTCATCATGTTGATAAGCTGTAATTAACTTTTTGATAAATGAGTATGTAATCATTTTAAGGGTTTATGTGTAATATATGAGTACTGGAATTGGGCTCATAGAATAAGATAGTACAAAGCTTCCTCTTTAAAGGGTGATGTGAATTACTTTTGCCTGAGGCTAATTTTGAAAGAAGATTGGTCTCTTTTGAAGAAGTAATTTACCTTGGCTTAGGTCCAACGTAGACTGTTTTACTAACCCTACTCCATCATGAGATTGGCTTCATTGTGTCAACACATTTGTGACAAGTAGAACAGTTTTAGTAAAATTGACAGTAACAGAAATTATATTAATTGAAAATTTATTTTCCTTTTAGTTCACAGGAAGATGAAAGACCTATGTCACCTTTCTATTTGAGGTATTTATTTGATTTTTGTTGGTCTACCACAGGGAATGGAGGAAAGGATAAGGCTTCTTTGGGTTTATTTGCCCATTTTAATCCTTTTTCAATAGCATTCTATAGCATATAGCATTCTGTAGCATATTCAATAGCATAATCTACTGTGGCCATACTAAGCTTGCTGGAGCCCCTCACCCTATTGGTCAATGCTGTATTTTCCCTCTCTTTGGTTTAAGAAGTATTTTTTAAATGTTTATTTAATATAGTTGAAAACAAGATTTTGTTGTTTTAAATTCAGAAATGCCAAGGGGACCATTTTAACCTTTAAAACTGACTTATGATTAGGTTTTAACCTAATCTCTACTCTGTACCTGTCTGCAGGTGAGAGGGGAAGGCAAGCACAAGGTCCACTCGCGAAACAGCCTTAGATTATATTAGATCATTTTCTATGTGGTAGTGGAGTAGGAAACTAAATGTTCTGTAAGTTCATGAGTTCAGGATTATTTCATAAGGCTTATAAAAGACAGAGTAACAATGATTAAAGCAGGCAAGTTAACTAAATTCAAAGCAGATGTTAGATAAGATCACTTCTCTCGGGTGACTGAACACTTACTGCACTCATGTGATTTTTCAGGGAACCGTCTGGCTGAAGTATAACCTAGAACCACGCCTTCCTTATCGCATTTCTTTCCTTACTATCTACCCACTTCAAAGGCTTAGAAAATATGCTCGAAAATTATGTAATCATGTAAATTTTAAATGATGGGTTTTTTAACCTTTCCTTTATTCTGAAGTCTGCCACTTCTTAAATGTTGGGACATGTAATTTATTTATTTTTGGATCTGATTTGTTGTAATAGCCCCACAGTAGGATTTAGACTATAATTCTAAATCAAGCAGTTCAGAAATGTGTCATAGGACTTCACACTTAGCCAAGTAACTGCTTTTCAGTAGCGTTCTGCCCTTTAGCAACTTGCAGCATGTTATTGCGTAATCACTTTGTGGCAGGATTGGGAACATTTGAGGTTTCGGTTTGAGACAACATGGTGGTCTGTTGTTTTTCAACCTGGTTTCCTACCAACCAAATTAGCATATTCTGGTTCTTAGGCTATCTCAACTATGCAATTACTGTGAGCACTGGAGGATGTTGTTGCTAAGTGCATAGCGATTCTGATATTCATTATATAAATATAAATAGTAATACCAAATGATTATTATACATTAATGGAAATTAAGTTTTATACAGTATGAGAAACCATAGCATTTAATCATGCCAACTAATGAGAACCATTTCTCTGAATGTCTTTTTATTACTCTGGGGAACTTCTGTCTGTGTTTTATATAGTATTGAATTTTATTTTATTTTGACTATGATTTTATAAAGCAGATGGGGAAAATGGGTTTTTAAGTCTTAAGTCCTCAAAGAGAATTATATTTTATAGTGTGAGAATTTTTGTAATTATCTAATATAGTCTTTACAGATGAAAGTAAAACAGTAGAGTAAAAGAAAATAATATATTTACTAAGCTCTTAATAGAAGCTATTTGACCTTTTCAATGTGAAGAATCATAAAAACTAAAATACGAGGCCAGGCATGGCGTGGTGGCTCATGCCTGTCATCCTCTCTCTGGGAGACTGAGGCGGGAGGATCGCTCAAGGTCAGGAGTTCAAAACCGTCCTGAGCAAGAGCAAGACCCAGTCTCTACTAAAAATAGAAACAAATTAATTGGCCAAGTAAAAGTATATAGAAAAAATTAGCCGGGCATGGTGGCATATGCCTGTAGTCCCAGCTACTCAGAAGGCTGAGACAGGAGGATCGCTTGAGCCCAGGAGTTTGAGGTTGCTGTGAGCTAGGCTGACGCCACGGCACTCTAGCCAGGGCAACATAGTAAGACTCTGTCTCAGAAAAAAAAAAAATGACTGAAATATGATAAAATTAGGGGGAAAAATGAATATGCCTACTAAACCACGTTTATAGTAGAAAAAAGAAAAGTTACCAGCAAGTATTCTGCTTCATAAATGCAAAAATAGTAATTATTTAGGGTAATTATTTAGCTTTAAATTAAAATTTCAAAAGCAGTTTCTTTTTCTAAAGAACATTATTGGAAATTATATAAGAATTAAATTGGTACAAGTTAATTTAACTTTTTTTATTACCCACTTATGAAGCAGGGAGAATCTACTGGTAAAATATGAACTTTTTTTTCTTCTTTCAATTATTTGCATTGCTGGTTTGAGATAGACTTTTCTGGAGTTATTCTAACATATAGTATTTAAGTGGAAGAAAGAAAACACAATTATTATGATCAAGTTCTTTACACTTTTTAATCTAGAAATATGACATGTATGCTGATAAATAATTTATAAATGAGTGTACTTTTTTTTATACAGTACCTCTAGTAATAGCAAATGAATGTTTAAATGTTTTGAATATATTTAAATATATTTCTCTAGCTTTCTTGTCTTCTTTTCCCTCCCCCTTTACTACTTAGGATTCCTTTGCTGCAGTGTTCAAAAAGGGAGTTATTGCAAAACTCATGAATTTCATAATGATTTGTTAATATAATGAAAAACTACTTTGGCTCTTTTAAATCGGAAATAATATTAACTGTGTCTTTGAAAAGCAAAAAGTGATGGGTGGTTACAAAGTGCTGTCTGCCCTGCGTAGGAATGTTGAATATTGAATGTTGTATGTTGCATTTTGATAGTGTTGATTGGTCAGATTTTTATCAGAGAGAAAAAAAGGACCAATCAAGAGATTGGTCTGAGATGGATACTGACTGGAAGTAGATCCAGCCACAAGCGGCCAGCAGTGGAGATGGAGTATTCAGTTTGGTGGTTAATTCTGAAAAGTCCAGCATGACATGGAACAGCAAAAACTCAATGGCTACAAATCTGCGAGTGGGCAGCCTTCAGAGAGAGCAAAGCAGAACAGAAGATAAGGGCAAAGCAGGCCTCCAGTCTCAAAGGGAGAGGAGTAGATGATCCATAAAGGCGCTCGGATACAGGAGATCACATGGGGATCTGGCTACTGTAGTGGAGACATGGTGGATCATTTATAAGAAGACAGAATCTGTGTCTGGGACAGAGGACAGATTGAGAACACAGGAAGAGGCCACAGTACACACGGGTGGAGGTCCCAGGACCTTGCTGTGGCTAGAGGAAGAGGGCAGGAACAGGGAACCAGAGAGGCTAGTCATTACCTTGCTCTGCTTATTACCTTATAGAATTTCAGTTTCTGTGATTAGATACTCTCTTTTAATAGTCATGGCTGAAGTCTACTGTACATTTCAGTTGCCTTCAGTTCTTTCTATAATAAGGTAGGGGTGTTATAAATAGACACATAGTCATATATTTTTATTCCAAGTCAAATATCTTCTGTGAAATCAACTCTGTCTTCTCTAATTTCAGTACTTCTCAAACCTAACCTAAATCACCATAGAGCCATTTGTCCTTTTTTGCAAAGGAAGGAAAGAGTAGCTACAAATGTGCACCTGCCACGATCCCACTTAGTAAGTTTGTTGCAGTTACAGCAACTCGAACAGTAGGTGTCATTGTTCCCCACATGCTCATTAGGGATCACCAGCCCAGTTGAAACGATTAGGGGAATGAAAGGGAAGGACAGGCTCTGCCAAACCGTTAGTGAGATTGTAGCAAAATAAACGTGAACCTGCAAACTTCAAATGAAGAACATTCTTGGTGAGGATGTCCATAGCCTGGTCTCTTTCATATTTAAGGCTAGAATCCCACCAAAAAGACACACCTACTTCAGTTGCTCAGCTTAGCATTAAAGCAGCTTGGTGGTGGTGTTCCTGTGCCATGTTCAGCCTGTTATTGTCTGCATTCTTTTGCCTGGCATCCTGCAGATCTGTCTAGGATCTGTCACTGGTTCTATTTGTCTGAGTCTTCAGTATCTGCAAGCCCGAGTTTTGCATTTTGTGGTTGGTTTCCTCTGGGACTAGGATTTTTCATCTCCACTTTCTGTTCTTCTCATCTCTACTTGTGCCCACCTCATCTACACTACCTTCATGCTCCTGTGACCAGGGCCAGACCCCGTCCTTATCGCATCCCACTGACCTTTGAATTCCTTCTTTACGAATTCCTGGATTATACAAATAGCTTGTGTACTTGGAACCTGTGTTTGCCTATGCTTTATCAAAATCCTAAATATGTGCTTCCAAAGCTACATACATGTAATCAGTTGTGTTCATTGGGCTCTAAACAGCTCACCTGGCTTCTGAATGCTTGTTCCTTGCTTACCTCACACCTGTCTTCCAGCAAGTACACCAGTCTTTCTCTCTTACTCTATTCCATCAAAACCCTGAAATTGATCATCTTTTTAAATTTCAGCCCAAGTTTTAATACAGTGCAAATTGAAGCTAAATTAATATGTTAGGAGATTTGGAATTGCTTAGGGTCTGTTTTAGAATTTCATCTGTTTTTAATTTTCCTTGAAGAGCATCAGATAGATTTATTTCTAAGTTAGCTATTTGGCAGACAAACTCATTCTTTAGGATTTGATTAATTTTTGATTGCTAGAGCCTAGGAACCGTCAATTTTATGAAACTCTCTTAACTCTCTCAAATTTATGTTGAAGAAAACAATTTAGCTTTGGATAAATTCAAAGTAAAATATTACCTAATATTAGATGGGAATGGAAATTAAACCATACCACTCCTGTCCTGATTTGTAGAAAACTTTCTAAAGCATTTTTAGATAGCTTTGAGGGAGCATACCTTTTCAAACAACTTATGCTAGAATTTGTATGTTTGTGATTTTTGTTGTTGTTGTTTACTTCATTAGCTTTAATTTTTAAGAATTTGTTTTTCTCCTTAAGAAGCATAGTATATGTTTTCTAAATTATCATTTTTGAGGTAAAAATCCCTCATTTTCAGATGGGAGAGTTGGAGAAGTTTAGCATACAAGACATTATATTTGTTTATAAGCCTGTTTCAGGCTACTGACTAGTAAGTGTAACAGACAGGCAAACTGTTTATTTAAGTATCTACTTGATTTTTTGTCAGGATAGTAAAGTCAACTAAGTATCTGGGTATCTTGAGACACAAATAACTCTTTATTAAAAAATTTTTTTTATCCTTTTTGACTAGAATGGTGTTTCTAAGCTGAGGAGCAAATCACCTCTGCTTGCAGAGCTCTGTTTTTGGGTTTTTGGGGAAGGGGGAGGAGTAAAATATAAAATTTACCATTTTAAATTTTTTTTAATTCTGGTACAGTACATATAACATAAAATTGACCATCTTGACTATTTTTAAGTCTGTAGTTCAGTTGCATTAAGTATATTCTCAATGTTGGACAACCATCATTGCCATCCATCTCCAGAACTCTTTATCTTGCAAAACTAAAAACTCTACCCCATTTAACACTAACCACTCATTTCCATCTTCCCCTACCTCCTGGCAACCACCATTCTACTCTCTGTTTTTACAAATTTGCCTACTCTAGGTACCTCATGTAAGTGGAATCCTACTGTATTTGTCCTTTTGTGACTGGCATATTTCACTTAACAAAATGTCCTCAAGGTTCATTCATGTAGTAGCATGTTTCAGAAGTTTCTTCCTTTTTAAAGCTGAATAATATTCTATTTATGTATATACTGAATTTCGTTAATCCATTCATCTGTCAACCCACACTGAAGTTGCTTCCATCTTTTGACTATTGTGCATAATGGTGCTATGAACATGTAAAATACCTATCCAAGTGTAAAAATATCTATCCAGGTGCCTGCTTTCAATTCCGTTGGGTACATACCCAGAAGTGGAATTGCTGGATCATATGGTAATTCTCTGTTTAATTTTTTGAGGAATTGCCATACTGCTTTCCCTAGCAGCAGCACCATTTTACGTTTCCACTGGTGATACACAACAGTTCCAATTTGTCCACATCCTTGCCGACACTTGTTATTTTTAGTTTTTTTTATAATAGCCATTTTTATAGGTATGAAGTGCATGGATTTCTTTAAAGATGCCTCAGTCTCACTGGCCAAGATGCCAAGTGTCAGGTGGGGCTGGGTGTCTGTATTTTCACACAGTGTCATAGGAGATTTTGGTGCACAACTCTAACTAGAAAACACTGAGCCAGGCCAAGAGTATAGCTGAAAAATGGTTATAAACTTTATTACACTTCATCATACAATTTTTTAGAGACATGATAATGTGTTCTTGATATCTGAGAATCACCAGTCATATTTTTTGCATACTAAGGAGAGGTAAATATAGATTCTGGGTTTAATTCTATCAATATTAATGAAAATATTAAGCATATGCTGAGGCTATGCTGAGAAAAATACATAAATTTTTAATGCAGTTTTTTTCATGTACGTTCCCTTAGCATGACAAAGACAAGAATTTACGTGCATAAAGTGATACCTTTATATCTATTCTGCCTGGAGCTCTGCCACTTGATTCTTCAGTATCCCTGCCTCCCTATGGCTTTCTCTGTGGGACTTCAAATTTTAGTAAAATGTAAACTTCTAGTTAAAACGGGCAGCAGACTACCTTTGCCCTGATATAACTATTCCCAGCTTTCCATTTAAATTCCAGCAATGATATAAAAGACAAAAAAATAGAGATTGCTCAATAGCAATGATAAAGAAAACAACATCATAGGTTATATCCATCATCAACCGGGATGGACTGAGAAACATATTTTTACCTTGTAGACTTCATGTTCTGTCATCTAAACAACACAGATGGCCACAAAGAGACTGACATGGCTTTCTTCTGCTGTCTATTGCATTGGCCACAAAAGCAAGTAACATTCCCCCAACTGAGCAGAAATTTATTTTCTGAACCATCTAGAGGCTAGCTGTGTGTTCTTTTTCTCCTCCCTGTCAACTTTTTTATTTCAATATCTATTCAAATACTAGAATATTCAGGCCAGGTGCAGTGGCTCATGCCTGTAATCCTAGCACTCCGAGAGGCCGAGGCGGGAGGATTGCTCCAGGTCAGGAGTTCGAAACCAGCCTGAGCAAGAGCGAGGCCCTGTCTCTACTAAAAATAGAAAGAAATTAATTGACCAACTAAAACATATATAAACAAAAAAAAATTAGCCGGGCATGGTGGCGCATGCCTGTAGTCCCAGCTACTCCGGAGGCTGAGGCAGGAGGATCGCTTGAGCCTAGGAGTTTGAGGTTGCTGTGAGCTAGCTGACACGATGGCACTCACTCTAGCCTGGGCAACAAAGTGAGACTCTGTCTCAAAAAAAAAAAAAAAAAATACTGGAGTATTCAGCCTGTAGAACAGTGGAGAGAGAAGGGATACCCCTGGGGTGTTCTGTCGCCTAGCAGAAACATTTGAGAAAGGGATAAAGGTAGGAAGATTATTGGGTTTATTGTGCGTTTCCAAGTGTACGCTGCACAAAAACAAATTACAGATTTGTTTCTGATTCTCCAGCATAGTCATAAAATTGGACCAAACAGCAAGTCCACACCTAAGTAGGCATCATGGAACTTTATGCAATTTTAAACTAATAAATATGAAAATCTAGATAAAATTTTCTGTATGAAAATTTTGAGGAAAAATTCCATTTGAATTCAAAAAAGCACTTTTAGTAATCTAATTCCAATGAAATAACTAAATATATAGCCAAAGATTTATGTAAATAGCATTATTTGAGAATAAGGATCGTTTCCTTATTAAGGGCACGCTCTGAAACCAGACTGTGTAGATATTAGGTAATTAAATATGAAATGTCCAATTTCTAATCAAGTGTAGTTTATTATATCTCACACAAGCAGTACAATTAATCAAACTTTATGTGGCTAAAGTATCGACACAGTTTTGCCATCTTAAGGGCAGCTTGCTTATGCCAGCAGCAAAGAAGCCTGAAGAGCAAGTGGCAATGATGAAATCACGATAGGCATTTTCCACAGCTTGTTGAGAATGGAATGTTTTTCCTTGCAAAAAGTGGTCCAAAGCCTGAAAGAAGTGCTAGAGAGTTGGTTGCAAGTTCTGGTGAATACGGTGGATGACAAGAGAGTTTGCAGGTCCAGGTGCAGTAGTTTGAGCAGCGTTGTTTGTACAACATGTGGTCAGGGTTGTCTTGCAAGAGTATTGGCTTGTTTCTGTTGACCAGTGTCAGCTGCCTAATTGCAACCGTCCTCATCATTTCATCCAGTTGGTTGCAGTAGATACCGCTGTAATCAATTGACCATGTTTCATGAAACTGTAGTGGATAATGCCAGCACTGGACCACCAAACAGATACCATTAAGTTTTTTTTGATGAATATTTGGTTTTGGACTATGTTTTGGCACTTCATCTTTATCCAGCCATTGTGCCAAATGCTTGCAATTGTCAAAAAGAATCCATTTCTCATGATACGTAACAATAAGGTGTAAAAATTATTCACCTTTATGTAGTGTTACCGAAGAAAGGCAAGCTTCGAGACGATTTCTCTGCTGATGCTCATTTACTTCATGCAGAACCCATCTATCCAGCAAGGTAAAGACCTTGCCCATTTGTTTCAAATGGTCCAATGTTGTTGGAATAGTAACATAAAACCTTGCTGCTAATTCACACGTAGATTGAGATGGGTTTGCTTCCACTACAGCTTTCAGCTCATCATTATCCACCTTGGCCTCAAGTCGCTAATGTGGCTCATTTTCAAGGTGGAAATCACCAGAATGGAACTTCTCAAACCATCAATGTACTGTATGTTCATTAGCCATATCCTTCCCGACACTTTCTTGATATTTTGAGCTGTCTGTGCTGCATTGGTTCCATGGTGGAACTCACATTCGATAATAACACAAATTTTGCCTTACCCATAGTTTCGCAAAAATTGCTCTTAAAAAAATGTGAAAGATAATCACAAGCCAAAACATGCGTTTCAAAGACTGAGGTTGTACCTTCACAGTAAAAATAAGAAGTGACAAAGTGAAATGTCAGAGATAACTGTCAAACTTAGTACTTAAGGAAATCGGACATTTCATACTTAACCTAATAGAATCAGAGCTGTGTAAACTTGAGTGAGACACTAAACTTCTGTGAACCTCAACTTCCTCGTCTTTAAAATGGTTACAGTATATATGTGAATAATTTGTTGCATTTTATAATTTTGCTTAATAAAGACCTTAGTGTAAAACAAAACAATAGAAAACCTGAATTCCTATTTATGCAAAAACATACTAAATATGTAAAACTGAAAACTCCAGTGATTAAGCTTCAAAAGAAACTGTGCAGAAGATGAGTATTCTGACATTTTGATGGGCTATATTTGTTAGAAAATATTTAATAGAGTATTAAGATATAGCCATGAAGAATAAGTTTTTTCCTTCAAATCTGGCCTAATATTTAAAGAAATAAAAGTGTGAAGTTAGAAAAAGTCTGAGAATAAGTATTTCCCTCCTACTGAGTCATATCCTTGTAGTATGTTTCTAGTTTATGTTCTAGTATATTTTGCATAGTATACCATTTAAATAAAACCAAAATGTGAGGCTTTTTTGTACCCAAAATGATGATGCAAAAGAATGATGTAACTTTTATCAAAATTTAAATACCTATAAATGCTCCATTAAATTTCTACATGCTGATCATAGCTAAAGGTTAAATCAAAAGGAATAAATATCGAGGTTTGAAGGTATTTCTTTTAATGTATGACACTATGAAGAACAAACCAAAATCATGAAAAAATTCAATTTAGAAAGCCATTATGCAGTTACAAAGAAATAATGTTACAATCACCTTATAATGTTGACACTATGTATTAACTTTACTATTTTAAGGTAACTCTAAAAATACTGTGTTTTGTTAAATAGACAATTTAAGAATTTCATGCTATTTTGATGATTAAGTTATATGATCTTCACCCTTAGCAAGCAAGTATTACGTAACTTTTTTAATGCTTATTCATTAAAAAATGGAGTAAATGCAAATATTCTAGAAAAAACTGATAATCCTGTTAGACCTCATGGTTCCCATTAAACAATAATATATTGCAGGATTTCGTACGCCACAGACGAGAACATACTGAAATAAGAGAAAAAAGAGAACACATGTTTTTTTAAGATGTCTGGTTTTTATAGATTTGAAACTTCTTTTTAAATGTATTCTCTATTCACATTGAGATCTAATTAAAGAATCACTTGTCAACAGGCATCTGTGCATCTTACCACATGCAAATTTTAGAAACCAATATTGCTTCACAAGATTGGCTTAAGGAAATTTAGTTTGGATTTTGCTATAGAAATAAAGACTAAAGATATTTAAATATGTCATAGAATATATTTCAGATTAGGCTTACAACCTATTTTAAATGACCATAACAATAGAATTTTCAGTGGCATCATCACTAACAGTAGGCTCGGGTAATGAATTTGACCATAACGCTGGTTTACACATGAGCTCATTTCATTCCATTTTAAATACTTGCTTTATCAACATTAGTAAAAGAACTTTTCCTTATCCAAGTATTTATAGTGCATAAATAAGAAATTTTCTTAGCAAATCAGTCAAGGGCTCTGAAGAAAATTCATTATTCTTAGCTGTCTGCAGAGGATAAAATAACAAGCTACATGCAAAGGAAGGAAATTTATATCTTTCACTTTAGCTTATTTGCCTGTTTGAATGCTTATTGCCTTTTTTCTCAGTATCTGAGAATTACTTTCATGAGTCAGCTATAGCTGTGGACTAAGTCTCTATTGCTGTCATTAAATATTCTTAGAAATGTTATTGGTGAATTATTAAGCTCATCCCACAGGAATTATGGAGGTAGTTGGGTACCTGACCAAGACCATTTTGGTATCCAATAAACTATAAGTTTAAATGATACTGTGTCATAAAACTAAATATGCAGGTATAACCTTTTATAATGATTTAAACTTTAGGGCAATAAAATTGAATCTGAGATAATGTGATAAACTTTTAGAGCTAAAAGAAAACCACGGAGATCACTAGCCAAACCTGTCGCATTCTGCAAGAAGAAACCAACCCCAAGCAGCCAGTCTAACAACCTGCCTATGATTTCAGCTAATTAACTCCAAGACCAGAACTTGTCTTTTCTGATTCCCAATGGAAAATATTCTCTTAATACTTTATATATAGAAATTCTATTAAAAGAACACTAAATTATGTATAAGTTACATATATCAGAAATTCCAGAGGACTATGAAAAACATAAAACTATAAACTTATCATAAATCTGAGCTGAAAGAAATATACTAGCAAAAATGAATATGATTTAATTGCTTGGTTTTATTACTGATTTATTCATTTTGCATTCTGAGAAAGGCTCTTAACTGATTTAGATGGCTCAGGTCATTTTTATTTAACTTGTGAGGGAAAGTTTGATATGTTGACTTTTATTCACTAAAGGTTAGTATGAGGTTTTTCTTGTCATATCTTCATTTCTTAAATTAGAATGCTTAAAAATTGCTATTGTGATATCTAAATAATTGCAGTTTTAAGAAATTTTGGTTGCAAGGATTTAGAGCTTTCAACTTTGCTACTCAAAGTGTCTTCTACAAACCAACAGCATCAGAATCACTGAGGACTTCAATTAGAAACGCAAAGTCTCAGTTTCCCCTTCCCAAGAATTAGACATGCTGAATCATAGTCCATGTCAGGGGTCCTCAAACTTTTTAAACAGGGGGCCAGTTCACTGTCCCTCAGACCTTTGGAGAGTGCGCACTATGGGCCCAGGAGAAGTCGGCTGCTAAGCAGAACAGGCAGCGGCAGCAAAAACACCCAGAGGGCAGGATGAATGTCTTCGGCGGGCCACATGTGACCTTCGGGCAGTAGTTTGAGGATGCCTGGTCTCTGTATTAACAAGGTCCTGGGTGGTTCCTATGCATATTAAGGCTGGAGAAGCACTTGGTTAGAGAGTTAGAAATCTCAGAATCTGGTTGTGTTTGTTGTCATTTCCTTGTCTCTTTCTTCCTCGCCTTTCTTTCTTCACCCTCCTCCCCAAAAAGGAACATAAAAATATCAGAATCTGCTTTAGTAGGCAAAAAGAAGAACAGGTCAAAATAAAATCTTCACATTCTGAGACAGCATGGGGGACTGATTGGCTAATGATAGGTCTCTGGAATGTTTTTTTAGCATCTAGCACATTTACATTCTTTTCTCTCTTCTAGGTTTTCCCCTGAGTCATTATTCACATTGGTCCCTGCCCCCAAAACCAAGGTTGTGTAACTGTATTGAGAAGTGGAGTCTAGGAGTTAATTATACAGTGTCGAGTTTACAGAGGATGAGCCACAAAGCATCAAAAGCAAGAACTGTCTGTTCCAGTTAAAGACAGAGAGCAGCAAAAGATTTATTGTTGGTTATGTAGCCTGGGAACCACTATGAATAACAGGCTTTGTGAAGGAGAGGAGAAATGGTTGTGATTAAAAGCAAAGTAAAATATCTAAGTCCAGGCCTCGATATACAAAGATGACTCCAGTGTGTTTTTCTTTAAGTGAGTAATGGATTGAAAGACAAATCTAGTGTAGTGATTAAGAGCTTAGACTCTGAGCTAAAACTTTTCTTCATTCAAATCCCAGCTCATCTATTTCTTGCCTCCATGGCTGTGGGCAAGTTATTTAACCTCTATAATTGCTTCATCTGAAAATAGGGAAATCAACAGTACCTACCTCATAAGGTTATTATAAACAATAAGTGGAAAAAAAATATGTGTAAAAGTACTTAGTACAGTATCTGAAAGATAGTAAGTACTCAAGTGTTAGGGTGTTTGTATTTAGTTATTATTTAATGACTCTTCAAATCAGTTTCCCTTTTGCACAATCATGATTGTATATGGGTTTTCTGAGATGTTGCTATAGTCTATGATCATGACAAAGAGCTGCACCTTTCAAGAAAATTATCTGGGTCTAAAGTGTCGATGTTTGCTGATCACCTCTGGAATAACGAGTACTATGAAAGGTATGGAGTGGCGGTGTAATAGGTGGTGTGATGGAAGAAAATGAGAAATATCATGCAATCCTTTGGGGCACTCGAATTCTGAATTGAAAGAGATATATAGAAAATGAGAAATATCATGCAATCCTTTGGAGCACTCGAATTGTGAATTGAATGAGAGGAGATATATACTGCCAAGGGAGAAAAACCTGACAGATGATTCCCAAGCAACATATGCATATGTTGAAAATTACATAGCATAAATTAGGATGCTTGGAGTGGTTGAAAGACAACTATCGATATTGGTCATTAACAGCTTCAGTTTTCTTCATCTTCTACAAAGAAGGAAGAAAAAAGAGAACTATTAGGCAAAATAGTTTGACATGACTAAAGATTTTCTTTAATATGCTCAATATTTAGCCTTTTTTAAAGCATAGACACTTTTAAATCTTGATTCAGAAGCCGACTAAACACTAGAGGACAGAAAGTAAGGATGTAATGAAGTTATTAATACAGTTAAAATAGCTGCCAGCCTCAACCCTCATTGTGGTTATGTGAACATAAGTGCAGGCATGAGGGAGAAAGTTCTGGAGGATGCAACCATATAGTGTTATATAATTTTATCATTCTGCTTTATGTTGACCACTTTTTAGTACTTTTAAAAGAATTCAGGCTTTAGAGAAAATGGCAAAGTAGTTTATAAGCATAAAGTAAGTCTGTAAATAATCCACAACAAGGTTGCAAATTAGGTGTTCAGATGAAACATTATGAAGCTTGAGGTATTTTCCATCTTGAGAAACTTAGGAAGAGAAGGTGGCTTAGAAAAGATGGTTTAGAAATAGTCATGTCACAGTCCTGCAGCTGTGAGCTTTAAAAAAGAAAGACATAGTCGTATATTATAGAAAACAGTATTTTGGTTCCTTGTTCTCTGTGCCCGTGCTCCTTGCTGCCCTCCACATGTTCAGAGCAGAGTTTTAGGAAAATGCTCTGTCTACAGGCCTGAGGGGTGAAGGCAGGGGGGGATGGATTTGGACTGGGGAGAGCAGGTGATGAGAATAAGGCAGTCAGCAGCAATTGAACTAACATTCTAGGACCCTGAACCAGGGCTGTGGCAGTAGGCTGAGAGCTAAGAGACAATTTTCCAAGATCAGTTGCAGAATAATCTGCCATGGACTTTAAAAAGAAGAAAAGGCCACTGTTCAGGAATAAGCAACCAAGACCATCTCATTTTCTAGAAAATGAGCATCTGTCAGTGGATGGTTAAACATTTTCCATCTCTAATCTTTCATCTAACCTGACTTTCTTTCTCTTTGCTTCTTCTCTGCAGTGCTCACGTATCCCAAGTCAGCAATGTTTCCACAACTGAAGAGTAAGTTATCTGGGTTGGGTTTTTGTATTTTGGGTTTTTTCCTAATGCCCTTTCCCTTTATTAAACAGAAAAAAAGTAATTCTAATGGTGTACAGTATTGGAAGATTAAGATAATAAGCAATCAGGGTCTCTGAAACTAACTTTATACAGAGGGGAGGACAAAATAAGAAGTGTTCCTGTTTGAGCTTCTGTGTATGTGTGCCTAGAGTCAACTCTAACATTTTGAAAATGTGAGCTTTTTTGCTTTCCTCATTAAAAATAATGTCTTTATTTCCTACTTTGTTCATTTTATCAAGCCAATGTTCACTGAGTGCCTGTAGCATGCTAAGCACAGTGTTAGATGTATAATGTCAAATATGCCTCGGGCTTTGCCTTCAGGGATTTTATAATCTAAGAGGATTGTAGAAAAGAATGCAAATTAGTGATGGCAGCAAGTTCTTTCTCCACAGGAAATTGGCGGTGTTCTCTTAATTATGCCATCACGTGTCTTTTTCCTCCAAAAGGCTTCCATTTGCACTTAAACTAAGTCTAGATTTCGGTTATCTTCCCTTGCCTACCTCTCTGATCATATTGTTCATTATGCTTCAGCCACGTGACTTCCTGTTTCTGGACTAGGCCAAGCTTATTCTTGCCTTAAAGCCTTTGCACTGGCTGTTCCTCAGCCTAGCCAGACTTTCTTATGATTGACTGTTCAAACGTCATCTCTTCCAGGAATCTATTCCTGATGACCCATATTCACTCTCTAACAATTTACTCGATGTTTTAGAGAATTTATCACTATTTGAAATTACATTATTTGTTTATTATCTGTCTTGCCCTATAAGAATATAAGCTCCATAAACACAGGAACCTTGTCCGTTGTGCTTATTGCTTTCTCCCTAGCTCCTAGAAAAGTGCCTGGCATATATTAGGCACTAAATAAATATTTGTCGAATGGGCTGAACGAATAGCTTCTTGCCCAAAGGTGTTTCCTTCACATTTACCTCTTTTCCTTTCTTGCTGGGACATGTGTGGGCCTTTTTGAAGCATCTTCTCTTGGCAAGGATCAGGTGTAGGAGGTGAGGAGGATTGATGTGATAAGAAGGACGAGAGAAAAATTAGAAGCACCACTAATTGGAATGAATTTGGATCTAGCAGGATGGATTTGGATTTTTTTTTTCTTCGCTGTTGGGTAAGAAAGCAATGAGAGGGCAGGATTGACCTCTCTTCCTTTTGTCAATTTTAAAGAGATTCTAGAACTGTACCAAGACTGACTAATGTTCTTGCCTTTTTTGTTTCCTGGTAACCTTTCCTTCTTATATGTCTTGTATAGTTTGGAAAAGATGTGGACTTAGTCTGGATGAATATTTCAGTTTCATTTATATGATTGGTATGTTACAGGAAGCCAATCTGACTTAATATACCTTATGGCTTCCTTATGAATATCTTATTTATTTATTATGTACATATCTTATGTATAAATTTACTCACATTCCT
This sequence comes from Mirza zaza, assembly GCA_008750895.1. Lineage (NCBI taxonomy): Eukaryota > Metazoa > Chordata > Mammalia > Primates > Cheirogaleidae > Mirza > Mirza zaza. Next base: position 55,455 of record VSMD01046456.1, read on the forward strand.
CCATACCACTATTAATTAGGTAATCTTGAATCATTAGGGACACAGAGTTCTAAATATAAGAATTCTAATGCCTAAGTTAATTAAACTATACTTGCTCATCATCTTAAAATATATTTAATAAAACTTGAATGAAGTAACTATGAGTCTGTTATAAAACCGCATTTAGAAAATCTAAAGTTCTTTAAATTCTCAAAGCCCATTTTATTTAAGTAAATGCTACTTGTTAGCCTTGAGCATTTAACAAATATATATGTGATTGTTTTTCAAATGAAGAAAAACATGCTTTGAGGAGTATCAGTTAATCATTTTCCAAACCAGCTTATTCAGAATTAAATTACATGATGATAGGAGAAGGTTTATAGACACATTAAAAGATACTGCAGCTTCAAAAATGATGCCATTTATATCTTATCATGCATTCTTTTCAGCCCTTTGTGCTTACCTGTTTTCCTCAGGTTGAACACAGTAAATCTGTCCTTCCAACTTCAATATGTTGTGGGGTGTTTGCATGAATACAGCTTCATATACACACACACACACACACACACACACACACATATACACATACACACACATCACAATTTAATTAAATAGAGGTTAGCAAAGATTATGCCATCTATTATGAGTTGTAATTTTTCTGGTGAGGTTTTTTTCCAAATAGCATTATTCCCAATATACTTTTATCTTTAAGGGGGATTCTAAATAGATAATGTGTATCATAAAATAATCTGTGCTAGTTTGCTTTGCAAACCATACTGTCTTTCTCTCAAGAACTGGTATGAAATCTGAAGGAAACTCACCTTTCTAAGAATAGGTCCGTTATTATTCTATGAGGGAAAAAAATTTTTCCTCATTCTTCCTTATATCAAATGACCCTTGTTTCCTGAATGCCTCATAATTGTCACTAGACTTGCCGTGCACATTTCAGTAATCCTGGACTCACAAAGATGAGAAACACAGTAATCAAATTGGTCGAATTTGTTCAGTTTAGTTTTGTTTTTAACACATGATACAAATATTTTTTAGATTAATGCCTCATACTCTGCCTTTGCTCATGAAGTTCTAAAGATCTTCCATTGGAAATACAAGTATTTCCAAAATTATGGGCACACATTTTTAATGGCAATCATTGACAAACTGGATTGCTTAAATGACTCCATATTCTTTTTTACAGACTCTTAGAAAGAACCATCCGGTCAGCTGTAGAACAGCATCTTTTTGATGTTAATAGCTCCGGAAGTCAAAGTTCAGAGGACTCCGAATCTGGAACGTCATCAGCATCTTCCACCACATCTGCCAGGCAGCGGCGACGCCAGTCCAAGGAGCAGGATGAAGTTCGATGTGGTAGAGACAAGTGAGTTGGCGTTAGTTCTTCTTGCTTGAGTTTCCCCTTTTTCATTTTAAATATACGCCTAAGTTAGTCACTGTGTCACAGTTATATCTCCTGGTCCTCTCCCATTTCAGTATGTAGGTTAAAATAGTATTTTTAAAATTTATTTTGAATTATTATGAATACATAATATTTGTACACCCCTCATTCTTTTTCACCTGAACTCATAATCTACACCAAAATCTTTATGGAAAAAAAAGAAACTTCTTTTTGCTTAGGAAAGACATAAGATAAATAGTATAAATACCATGCTGCACCTCAGTGAAACATTTAAGAGCTATACTAACAAACGTAATATTAGAAATAAAGCAGTACTATGATATAACCCACTGATTTACAGAGGACATATGCGGTACTTGTTAAACTCTTAGAGCTGGTAGATAGGAAGGGTAGTTGTAACATTTCATTTATAAACTAGAAAAATTATAATTCAGGAGATATTTACATTTAAAAGTAGCTACTCACTGAGGTTATAGAAAGCATTTAGGAGTACAATTGGTTTACGTACTGCCTATACTGTGTTATAATTGCAAGTACAGATTATTCATTTAACACTGCTCCTATCCTCTGCCTCTTTTTTTTTTTTCCCCAAATGCAAACACTTTGCATTTTTAAAATATCCTCAGTGTGTCACGACATCCTGCTTTCCACCCTCTTTGTTTGGGCAGAGGGGATAGCACACGGAGGTTGGAAGTGGCAAGGAGCCTGATGGGAACAAAGAGGGGCGGTGGTGACCGTGGGAGCTTGGTGGCAGGTGAAGGGAGAACAATGGGGGCAAGGTCAGAAACAGACAGGGCTAGACGGGGCAGGGAAATGCAGAGCACAGGCTAACTCTTGTGCAGAATTTAAATATAGCATTTCCCATGTCCAGGGACATTTCTAGCGTAAATTATTGCGATTGTTTTTGACGAGCTACATCGGGAACCAAGGGAGACGGGGAATGGTAGAGACTGCCTTATGGTTGAAAGACTATACCCCATGGAACCCCAGCCTTTCCCTTAATCGTTCTGCTCTGGTGTTCCCTTCACCGCTCATTTGGGTCACTCATCCTTTTTAAATCACAGCTGGGCACTGAGTAAGAGAATCCTGGGGTACACACATACGTACACAATTGGGGTACTGTATATAGCTGAGGTAACTTACAAACTGCCTCACTGTACTCTTTTTCCTTGGTCATGGTCTAGGCATTCTGAAGTCCCTTTCATGTGCTTCTTGTTTGCATCATGCTCCTAGTTACGAGACCACCCCCAACCTGACACCCTGCGTCACAGTCGTGTCTTGGTAGTCGTTTTTCAATTCCCAGCCCACACTGAATGGTCACTCCTAACTCAGCAGGTATTTTGGAGAAGTGAGGCCCTTATCTTTCAAGGCCCCAGATCTACTCATTTCATCTGACCCAGCTTTGACCACAGGTCAATAGTCCTTTCCTCCATCCAGCTCCTCTCCCCACCTTCATCCTGGGTACTCTCACCCTTTCATCACCTCCCTCGATCCAGAACCTGAATTCCAATCTTGCTTCCCTCCAGCTCCATTCTTTTCCTTTTGTTCACGTCTTTGTTTTTAATTCTTTTCCAGCAGGCTGATTTTTTCAGCATCTCTACTTTGGTCTCAGGTTCCTTTTTTAACTTTCTTCCTTTCAGTGACTCTGAAATGCCACCGTAAAGGTCCTCTCCAGTAGTCATCCCCAGGAGAGTCATTAACATATCATAAGTTATGAGAAGGTCAAAAGTCATTATTGATATCCTATAATAAATGAGTTTTTCATAGTATAAGCTTATACATAATTGTTACATTTATCTAAGATTTTCACCGAGCTTTGCTTTAAAAATAAGGAAATATTAAGCTAAACTTTGTCATAGTCTATTCAGAACTTTTAGCTTTATGGAATGGTAAAAAAATGTTTTTTGAAATAGAGAAATCTGTATTATTATTATTTTGCCTCTAAAAACTTAGAGCTGCAACCAGTTTTTAAAAGTCCTTGAAGCCAATGATAAATATATTTCAATATGAGATAGAAGAGTCAGTAATATCTTACTACAGTAATCATGACAGATTTTTGAAATATGCAGTACAGAAGTTAGGCTAAGACCATAAATACTTCATTCATTATGATACAGATGTTTATCATTTGTCTAAATTCATAAGGAAATATTGTCAGGCTTGTATTATTTGCTTCAGTAAAAACATAAAATTTTAAGAAATTTATATTATGTAAAAAGGTTCAGTTTAACTCATTTAGTAAAAAATCAACCATCTGCCAGGTATATGGAAATTTGAAATTTTGGTTATAGGTATATGGAAGTTTGTTGTGATAGTCTCGCTACTTCTACATATGTTTGAAAAAAGTAACCTTAACACTTATACCCTCATAATATGCTAAAATTAAAAAAAATTTTTTTTTAAATTTAAAAATTCCCTGTGATAAACTTTATCCCAACCAGCATGTACCATACATTATCTACAAAACATATCTTAAATTTTTCTGTTTTGTCCTAACATTCCCTTTTCTTGAATAACCAATCATTTTAGGACAAAAAGTTCCATGCAAGATCATTTCTTTACATTATTCTTTCTGTCTAACCTTTCTTACCAAAAATATATTTCTATATCCATTGCCTTTAAAAAAAAAATCATTTAAATAAAAATGGTTTCAATCTTCCAAATTGAACAGTGAACTGGAAAATTGATCCAAACTTTTTTTGTTATGTAAATATTACCTTAAAATCCTACTGCAAAGTAAAAAAAAGAAAAACATGATATATTAGTGGAATAATAAATAGTTTAGTATTACTATAACATTAAGTATGTAGGGGGTGAGGAAGAAACTCTGGAAAAAAAAAAAAACTGGAGTTAAGATCTAGATAATTAAAGTGAAAGGCCCAGAGATTTAAGTTTAGGTCAAATCCAGCTCATGTGAGATGTGACTGAAACCTGACAGTGTTGCAGGAGGGAGTCACGTACCTGTGCTCTGCACGCATACATCGTGTCGGTACTATAGCTGAGACCTGTGCACACGAAAGCAAAGACTTTTCCTTTGGGGAGAACAGGATTTCCACATGAGCACAACTGCGTGGTCAGATTTTCATATATTTATTTTGACAAGATTTATTCTAGTCATTTGTTTGCTGTTCAAAAAGATGATACACTTCGTTTTCTGATCTTTAAAAGTGATTTTTAGTCTTTGTATTAGTCCTTTTGGGTTGCCATAACAAACCACCACAGATTAGGTTGCTTAAATGAGAAATGTAGCTTCTCACAGTTCTGGAGACTGGAAGTTCAAAGTCAAGGTGCCAGCAGTTTTGGCTTCCGGTGACACCGCGCTCCTTGGCTTGCAGAAGGCCACCTTCTCACTGCGCTCTCACATGGCCTTTCCTCTGTGTGCCCACTCTGCTGATGTCTCTTCCTCTCCTCACAAGGACACCAGCCCTGTCAGATTAGGGTCCCACCCTTACGACTCTTTTAACCTAAATTACCTCCTTAAAGGCCTTGTCTACAAATATGGTCACATTGGGGATTAGGGCTTCAGTATATAAATTTGTGAAGGAACATAATTTGTTCTATAATAGCTTTCAAACATGAAAAGTCCTCCATTAAAAAAATTACAATTGGACATATACCCCAGGAGTTAGGAAAGAGTGATAAGAAGACAGAATGTAAATAGCAAAACAAATAATTTTGAGTTTTAGAACAAACTCGTCCAGCCATGCACAGAGAGCATCACTCTCATTGCGTAAAAGGAGAGATTTAAGTGTTTGCATGACTGTATGTGCTTGCATTTTGTCCCTATTAGCTGTTCCTCTTCTCTTTAATTACTTTATACTTAAAATATTTCTTATAGATGTGCAGAAATCCTTTATATAATTTCACTATATATATATTTCACACTAAAGTTATAGGAAATAAGATTAAGAGTGTTAAAAATTGCCAAAGATAGCATAACTTTGAAAATATTATGATAGTATTTAATTCACAATTTTGCCTTCATCATAGCTGAACGATATGAATTTAGATTGTGGAATAAATATTTAATGTTATCTCTCATTTTTTGATATGGTTGAGCAGATAGTAAAATATGGTATCTATTTTTTACTCTTTAAAACTCATTTATTTTAAGATACAGCTTTAGATATTTAGGGAGATATATTAGCTCAGTCATATAATGAAGGAAAGTAAAAATCTCATTCATTTATTACTTACCAAGCCACAGTGATGTGCTGCTGGCTTAATTTACTCCATGATATAGTTTTTTGGAAAAAGAAATTCCAGATTGCTAAGCAATTTAATTTTGTGAAAACCTATTACAAGAATGTTCATAAATACTTAAAATTGTTACATGGGCATTAAATGAATTAAGTTCTATAATTATAACATTTATATCTTCTTCCAAAATTAAGTCATGAAGGACTTCCGCATTATAAGCTTATATCCTGGAACTCCTTTGTACTGAGAAGTAAAAAATCCATATTTCAGTTAAAATGCTTTTTATTCCATAGCTTTTATTAACGTACATAATTTCTACCACGATTATATAATTCAATAAGATTTGAATATTTATGCATTTGTACACTACTAAAATGTCTTCTATCATTTGGGAAAATCCTTATGTCCCATTCTAGGAAGATATCACAATTCCTTTTCAGTTACTCCTCCATATTATTAATTAATCCTCATTAATTTATGAATTTAAACATATATTAACATCTGTGAATAATGGGAAATTTCAGTGTAAACTTGCACTGTTCTCTCTGTTTGAATACAAATTACTTTTGGTAAAATACAAAAGCTGTTCATTGGTAGAAACATAGCCTTTGCCAATTTGCCTCTAGGAATAATTTGTCTTTTAATGTGATTTATTTGGCACCAAGCATTCTCGGGAGAGGCACTCTACTGAGATTTTGATCAAAGATGCAAACTGGAAGTTTTGGGCATTCTTTCAACTTCCTATATGTGATGTGATGCAGCGGCAGTATCATTAAATGTCTATTTTACCTTTTAAAATAAAATTAAACTTTTTTGTTTTTCAATTCAAGGGGACTTATCAACAAAGAAAATATTCCTTCTGGATTCAACAACCCTGATGGTTGTATTTTGAACACTCAGGAAGTCGAAAAATTACCTGAAAATACTTCTGGTTATATCGGAGAAAGGAGCAAACCTAAACGTCAGAAATCCAGTACTAAACTTTCTGAGCTCAATGAAAATCAAGATGGTATTGTGGTAAGTGAATATGTCTATAAAGTTTTAACTTACAGCCAGTTAGGAAATATCACATCTCTTTTCTTTACTCTGTAAAAAAGTTAAAAGTAATTTCAGTCTTTGAGTTTCACAGAATTACAGAATATGAGTTCTGAGAGAGACCTTAGAGCTATTGAGTATACACATTTGTATTCCTCTTTAATATATATAAAGATTAAGGCCAAGAAATACTGCATTCTGCCATAGGAACAAGAGACAGCACACACTTTGATTTCTGTGTTATTTAAATTGGTCTGATTTTTATCTCATTTTTTAAAGCATTTTTAAACTTTGTTTTTGGAGTAAAATTGCCCATAAAGCATTTTCCTTATTTATTTTCCTTTATTCTTGTCTATATGAATATGTAAAAAAAAAAAATTAACAAGTGAACCTAAAGTGAGCTGAAAGAAATACATAGGGAAAGAGGATCAACTTATCTTTGTGTTCAGAAATCTCTTCATGTTCAGAAATTTAGTTTAAAATCTATATTCTGTATTTTCTTCCAAATTAATCAGAAACAAAAAGAAATCAGTCCCCTACACAGTTGCCTCAGACCTAAGTCCTGGATCATTAATTCCGCATATAGTGTAAGTTTTACAAGTGGTTTAGTCAATAAGTAAATATTTATTCAGTGTAACTCTCAATATTCATCATCCCTTTTCTTTTATGCTTTAGTTTCACTAAAAAGTGAGAACCAAGGTCTGCCTTTTTAATTTTAAAAAAGATTATACAACAAAAGGCCTGGAGATAAATTTTATAATATAACATGAACTGGAATCTCTAATAAAAATAGGCAATATCTATTCTTACTATTTGGTGTGAAAATCCTTTGATGTACTTTGATCGGTTTTTAGCTCCATGCTGGGTTTCTGCTCCATGCTGAGTTTTCCATACATTTAACAAAATTTATGAGCCACCTGTTTTCCCATTGTCAATTTTTGCGTGTGCTCAGAGAAGATTCCCAGCTTTGCCCTAGGTGAAATATACATAAATGCAAATCTAGGAGAAAACACATTTATGTGATTTTTCTCTCAAAATGTCTTGCTTAGTTTCTAAGAGTAAACTGATCAGCTAGAATGGACAAAAATAATCACCCACCTCAGACTTATGTCTGATACAGTTCTCAAAGAAATTAAGCTTTGGAATTAGTGTACATTAACTATTTTTTAACATTGATGACTTAATTCTTTTTTTTGTTAAAAGTAAATATTTAAATAAAATAAATGATACTAGCTTTTTTTAGTTCTTTATTTGGCCCATGATTTATTTATCTGCCAAAAAGAGATATCTGGTGACTAAAAGTCTAAGACTTGGCTTTAGAGCTTAAAAAGAATGTACTTCTCTGTTTGAATCCCTTTTTATAGTAACTTAACCCATTAATAATTTTTTTCCCACTCAGAATAATGTCTTAAGTTAATGAGGTGGTAATAGTTAATAGAAGTGGAAAAATACATTTATTCCTCAGAATATATGTTGACTGATAAAAACTACAAACATAGTCATTGTTTAAAAACATGTGGATGGAAGGTCCTAATTCCACTGGGTCTTTTTTATGTGAAAGGATTTACCTCCATCTCAGTTGCCAGTTTCCGCGTTCCAGAATTGTTCATGTCACATGTTAACATAAGTGAGCTCAGTGGACCATGTCTTTGCTGCAATGAATAATTTAAAACCCTGCCAACATAACTTAGAAGAAAAACTTCCTCATCTGTAAAGTCAAGGGTATTCTCAGAAATCTTTTCTAACTCTCATATTCCATGAATTTTAAAATCTAATCTTCACAAGTAACCATGAAGCAAAGTGCCAAGGAACATAACAATGGCTAGTATTTAGACTATATCCTGAAAGTTATCCTCAAAAGCCTTTCCCTACCCTACTTCAAGTTCTTTACACTCTGACTAAACATTTGTTTCTATAGCTTAAAAATACATATACACATAATTTTGGGTTTTTTTTTTTTTTTTTTTACTTTTTGTATGAGACAGAGTCTCACTGTGTTGCCAGGCTAGAGTGCTGTGGTGTCAGCCTAGCTCACAGCAACCTCAAACTCCTGGGCTCAAGCGATCCTCCTGCCTCAGCCTCCCGAGTAGTTGGGACTACAGGCGCGTGCCACCATGCCCAGCTAATTTTTTTCTATTTTTACTTGTTTGGCTAATTTCTTTCTATTTATAGTAGAGACGGGGTCTTGCTCTTTTTCAGGCTGATCTTGAACTCCTGAGCTCAAGCAGTCCTCCCGCCTCAGCCTCCCAGAGTGCTAGGATTAAAGGCATGAGCCCACTCTGCCCAGCCTATATACACATAATTGTATGCCTTCTGTGTAGCAGGAAATATTTTAGATCCTGGGTTCACAGTAGTGAGAAAAACAGTGAAAAGTCCTGCCTTTATGGAGCTTACATTCTAGCAGGGGAAAGAGACGATAATCAAATAATAGATGCAGTATGCGCTGTCTGGGGGATGGGCATGCTTGTCGCGCGGTACAAAGGCAATTTATGTAACCAAAGCATTTATGCCCCTATAATACTCCAGAATAAAAAATAAAAATGAAAAAAAATAAAGCATAAAGTATATTAGCGATAACTACTAGGAAGAAACATTACGCAGAGAATGGGACAGGAATTGTGCAGGCATACAAGGGATGCGATTTTAAATGGAGTGGTCAGAGAAGACCTCCCCAAGAAATTGCTATCTGAGTGTAAAGACCGAGAGGAAGTAAGGAAGCGAACCATCCACACAGAACCACAGGTACCGAGGCCCTGAAGCAGTCATTTATCTGAAATGTTCGAGAAAACACAAAGACACCGCTCTGGTTGGAAAAGAGTGAGCAAAGCAAAAGAGGTAATGAAGAAGAGAGGGCAGATTAAGTAAGTCCTCATAGATCATTGTAAGGACTCTTCCTTTATTCTGGGTGAGATGAGAAGCCATTGGAGGGTTCTCGTCGCTGTTCTGTAGAACAGTGATCTGGCTTGCTTAAATTTGGCGTCACCACTGTGCTGAGAATAGACAGTGAGCAGGCAAGGACAGAAGCAGGGACACCATTTAGAAGCTGTTGCAGTAATCTGAGATGCAGTTTGGACTGAGGTGATGCTTCTGGCCCCGAAGGCTGAGCACGGTGCTGCATTAGGGAGCATGTTCCCATCAACTAAAACATGCGTGGCTTCTCCCGGGGTCATGCACTGCAGTGGTCATGAGGAGAGGGGGTAAGAAATGGAGGTATTCTGGATACGTTTTGAGGACAGAATTGACAAGATTTCCTGGCAGATTTGATGGTGGGGGATGAAAGCAATAGAGGAGTCAAAGATGATTCCTAGAGTTTTGGCCTGAGCAGCTAGGAGATTGGTGTCGACAATTTACTGAGATGAAGAAGATAGCGGAAGTATTGGGAATGATAGCCTCAGTTCAGTTTTGGACATGCCAGGATCAAGCTGCCCATTAGATATCTAAGTGGAGATATGAGAACGGCAGTTGGATTTCTAGGCCTGGAGTTCAGAGAGGATGTCCTGGCTGGAAATACAAGTGTGGGGGAGTCATCAGCGTTATGAATGATATTCAATGCCACTGGCTGAGATAACCAAGGGAACAAATATGGATAGAAAAGAAAAGTGGCCCGTGCCCAGGGCCCTGAGGCACACTAACATATTTAGAGGATTGGAGGAGACTCAGGAAGAAGCAACCAGAAAAGCAGGAGAAAAACAAGGTACGCTTTGTGTCTTGGAACCCAAGTAACCAAGGGCTCAAAGAGGAAGGAGAGCCAGATGATAGGTCAAATAGAAGACTGCCAGCTTCACCACTGAAATTAGCAAGGCGGAGCTCCCTGGTGATCTTAGCAAGAGCAGTATTTGGTAGATGGATGGGAGCAAAAGCCATTTGCAAGAGATACGATGGTTGGGGAGCAACTGAAGGCACAATGATCTTGCTAGCCCACAGCACAGACAAAGAGGAGGATATGAGGTACACCTGGAAAAACATCTCCAAGATTTGGTATCTGTAAATTTGGAATTGTCTAGGTACCTTCTTTCCCCTTTGTCCTTTTGCCCCTCAAGAATATCACGACCATCAGAGGCACAGCGACTATAGGTAATTCAGAGCTCAGAAATCAGTGGCAGTGAGGTACCAGTCGGGGCATTAGGCTGCTCCTCTTTATCTCTAATTATTGCCACAGTCCCAACCATCACCTTCAACCCCTAGCTCACACCTGCACCCTTCCGTCTTTCTCAGAAGAAAATCTTATCCCCTGCTTCACTTTGAAGAGTGGGGAGAGCCAGCTTGTGTGTCAGCAACTTCCCTCACTTCACTTCAGAATTTCTCTAACTCTCTGACCATTTTATTTTCTCACCTGCTCAGATGATAAAGTGGTGTTCCTAAATTCTAAAGTTAACTTTTAAGGGGAACAGTATCTTTAGAAGTTCTGTTTTCTACATCTGTCTCCCATCCTACCCTATGCATGTGTGTACACACACACACACTTTTCATTGCTTCCTCTTCATTGGCTCATTTCCGTTGGCCTAGAAAAAAGTCTCTATCTCCAGAAACTTTCTCTGTAGGGTATAATTTAACAGTTTGAATCAAAAGCCATAACTCATTCCTTCGTTTTATCTAATAATCTTACTTCTGCCACTCTGATCAGAGCGGACACACACTCTGCCTTCCTGAAGTTCACATTCTCATAGAGTGAGACAGCTAAGATGCCAAGTAAACATACAGTGAGATGGCCTTACGTGTTATGGAGAGAAATAAAGCAGGTGAAGAAGATAGAAAATGGTGGGAGGTTAAGGATTGATATCGTACGTAGGACACTCAGGTTGGGCCTCACTGAGAATTATACTCCCAGGGACTTCAGGGAGATGAGGAAATGAGCCATCCAGATGTCTGGGGAGAGAATATCTAGGCAGAGGTGCAGCAGGCTTAGCCTTGAGGATCGGCAAGAGGCTGCTGTGGCTGGAACAGAGTTTTGTAGGAGGTAGGTTGGAGGAGCCTGGTAAGTCAGAGACGTAGCAGGGGCCATGATCACTTAAGGCTTTGTAGCCACTTTGTACTAGGACTTCAGCATTTACCTTGAATAAAATGAGAAGCCCTTAGAGCAGGGGTCCTCAAACTTTTTAAACAGGGGCCCAGCTCACTGTCCCTCCGACTGTTGGAGGGCCATTGGAGAGTGCGGCGCACATTCCACGCACGCGCAGTGTGTGCCCAGGACGAGTCGGCTGCTAAGCAGGACAGGCAGCCGCCGCAAAAACACCCAGCGGGCCGGATAAATGTCCTTGGTGGGCTGCATGTGGCCCGTGGGCCGTAGTTTGAGGACGCCTGCCTTAGAGGATTGAGAGGGGAAGGAAGTCATTTTCTGACATACCTTATGAAAGGATCATTCTGTCACCTGTGTTAAGAACAGTGTAAGGGTGGTAAGAGATGGACACGGATTAAAATAACATAACTGACATGATCTAGGCAAGAGATGATACCAGTTTAGACCAGGGTGATAGCAGGGAGGTAGTAAGAAGCAGTCAGGCTGTGTATGTATTTTGTAGAACCAAAAGGATTCTCTAATGGAATGGATGTGGGTTGGGAAGAAAGAGTGGGGTGCGGATGACTTCAAGACTTCGGGAGTAGCTAAAGGATGAAGTTGCCATTACTTAAATGGAGAAAACTGCAGGAGTTAGGGGAGAAAACCAGAAGTTCCATTTGAATGTGTTAAGCTTCAGATGTTTGTCGATAAAGAAGTCATGTAGACAGATGTGTTAATCTGGAGTTCAAGGGAGAGATGAAATAAGTAAGTTTGGAAGTCTTTGGCACACAGTTGGCATTTAAAGCCTAAGACTAGATAAGCTAACACCTAGGGAGTAAGCATAGAAGGTAAAAAGAAGGGTACAAGGATTGAGCTATGACATATGCCAACATTTTAGGGGGTAGGCAGATGAGGAGGTACCATCAAAAGAAACTAAGATTAGATTTGGATCAAGAGAAAATCAGAAGAAAGAGACTGGAGTAGTGTATGGGTGATAATTTCAAATATATCTAGCTAACCCACAACTACCTTGATGGGAGCTATTTTGATGCGAAAAGGGAGGCAAAAGCCTGGTTAGGTGGGTTCAAGAAAGTGTTAGAGGAAATGAATTGGTTACTACAAATATGGAAGATCTTTGAACAGGTTTTGCTCTACAGGGATGGAGGAAAACAAGGTAGCAGCTGGGGAGTTTCTATACAGCCATTTTTGTTTTCACTTTCAGTACAGTAGTCAATAAATTACATGAGATATTCAACACTGTCTTACGAAACAGTCTTTCTGTTAGATGTTTTTGCCCAACTGGAGGCTGAGGTAAGTATTCTGAGCACATTTAAGGTATTCTAGGCCAAGCTATATTATCTGGTGGATTAGACATATTAGATGCATTTTTAACTTCCAGTATTTTCAACTTAGAGCAGGTTTATCAGGACACAGCCCCATCATAAGCCAAAGACCATCTGCACCTGGTGAGCCATTGTATTGGCCAGGCCTGGAAGCCACATATATCACTTCCCACAGAGAGAAGTCAGTCACATGGCCATATCCAGTTGCAAGAGAGGCTGGGCGTATAGCTACTTCATTACTATGGAAGAAACGTAGAATGTGTTTGGGGTGAACATGTAGCAAGCTCTTCCATAGGCATCCTTTATGATACCAGTAGTTCTTTTTGAATATGGATTGGCTTATACAGTTTTTTGTTTTGTTTTGAGACAGAGTCTCACTCTGTTGCCCACGCTAGAGTGCCGTGGCATCAGCCTAGCTCACAGCAACCTCAGACTCCTGGGCTCAAGCAATCCTTCTGCCTCAGCCTCCCGAGTAGCTGGGACTACAGGCATGCGCCACTATGCCTGGCTAATTTTTTCTATATATTTTTAGTTGGCCAATTAATTTCTTTCTATTTTTAGTAGAGATGGGGTCTTGTTCTTGCTCAGGCTAGTTTTGAAATGCTGACCTTGAGCAATCCTCCCACCTTGGCCTCCCAAAGTGCTAGGATTACAGGCGTGAGCCACCGCGCCCAGCGGCTTATACAGTTTTAAGCAGTAAAACACAAAATGTACAAAAGGGTACAAAAAGGAATTCAAATATGCCATTAATCCTTTGTTAATGAGCCTCTATAAAATATTCTCTTAGAGCTCAAGGTTAGAATAATTAACCTGTTTTGACTAGCAGTGTTCCTGTAACCTTCAGATTGAGCTGTTTGTATATTGAGAGAAGGCATTTTTTTAGTGTCCTCTATTAAGGCTTTGTCAGCATTTTACAATTTTAGAAGATGAATTTGTTTTTACTCCATGTTCCAGTCAGTGGTCAAACAGGTTTTGAGCCTAACTTTCAATGCCAGCATGGGGGGAGGGGAAATTAAAAATAAATTCTAAAGCTAACTTTATCGAGGCTTTTGCTCTTTTAGATTTGAGGTTATTTTTATAATTCAGGAGGGTGTTTTTTAAAATTCAGTTCCTTCTGAAATTATTATTGCACCCCAAAATTATCAAAATAAATTACATCACAATCTGTTTTGAAAGTTAGTACTTATATGAGTTAAAATTTTATGGACTATAGACTAGGCTTTATCTGGTTTAAAAAATTGCCTGAAGCAGGTTCATTAAATTAGACTTAAAGTCACAATCTAGTCTTTGATTTTTTTAAAAAAAAATTATCTGTTACCTTTAAAAGAGCCTAAATTTTAGATGAGTAATTAAAAATTAATGCAATAACACATTTCTACAAGAATTCTACTATTTCAACCTTTAATAAATGAGAACGTTTATGGACTACCCTTATCACACCTAGAGAGGTATGTTTGTGAGATGAAACAGTTCAAAACCTTCAAAAGACACTTGAGTCAGTATTTTCTTGTAAGACAAGTACTGTTAGCAACTGTAGCACATTTGAAAGTCCAGTATTATCCTTCTCAAATGGAAGCATTCTGCACGTCAGCATATGTGACCTGTACATTACATTTTCCCCCACCCCATCTCAGTGATGTGGGGAACTTACTGATCTATTTCTTTATCTCAATCTTTCCTCCCTAAACCTTAGACAAAAGATGGAAATTAGAATTTATAAAACGTTTTGTACCCAAGGAAAAAGGTAGTTTTGTTATTGTATGCATAGATCTTTATTGCCCTTGTTTCATTCTGAAAAAACTGGAATACTTTGCCTGTCGTAACACATTCTTCAGATGTTCCTTATTTCCAGAAGTTCTAGGTGCAACTCAATTGCTTTAGCAAAGGAACACAGCGTATTTGCATGCTGTCTTAGTAAAACCAGACAATGAATATTCAACAGTCTCAGATGTGTGAGGAAACAACATGACAATTAGAATTATTGAAAAATTTTACAGAGGAATATCGAACAGTATTGAAAATCAGCCTTCATGAATTACAGCTGTAAAACCTCGGATCACTGGAGAGTTTTTAAATGTATGACTGAAACATTTATAAAGTAGGTAGGGAGTTAAGCAAGTTTAATACTCATTTGCTCTAACCCTAGAGATGAGGTAAGCTTTCTACCTCTCACAACTGCTTTTTGCAAAGCTTTCTATTGTGCGACATAACTTTTTTCTTGGCCTCTGAAAATTTTCATTTCTTCCATAATAGTCATTTACATATAATTATAAATGTATCATTTCTTTGACACTGTTTGGAAATGATCTGAAGGTAGTGTGTGCTCTCCCTTGGAATTCATGTTTCAGAGCTTTAGGAAAACCTAATACTATTGCGCTAGATCTTACACTAAAGATTTTGATAATCTTTGGTGGAGATCACCAATGGGAACAAAGATTCTTTGTCACAGATATATCCCTCTTTACCAAGAAGGACACATTCGGGTAATAAGAGCCACTGTGCTTAGTTTAATGGAACCCGTTTTATAGAGTCCTCTTCTAACCCAAACTTCAGAAGTATATATATAATTGAATGTTGTCATAATTTTTTTTATTTCTCAGATCCATTCTCAAATTGTCTAACTGTGTAAATTGATGTTCCGTGTCCTAATGGCAGACACAAACTCTGTCTAGTTCTTGGGACGCTGTCTTCACTGTGGACAAATAGCAATAAAATATTTTCCCTGGAGATTTGATAGCTTTAGAAGTAATAACATCAACAACTACTAATATTCATTAAACATACCAGGCATTATTCTGAAGCTTTACATGTGTTATTTTGTTTACTCCTCATTGCAACCCTATGTTAACTATTGTTGCTGTCTTCATTTTCCACATGAGGAAATTGAGGCTCAAGTAGAGTCATACAGTTGACCAATGATGGAACTAGAATTCTAAACTAAGCATTCTGACTCCAGAGCTACCATCGTAAATATTATGTTGTACCTTTTTTTCTATTCTTCGATGAAGCCTAGGGTATCAAACTGAGAATTCTAGACCCAACTTACATGGAAAAATAATTCATCTATTTACCAAGCCAAAGATTAATTTCCAACTCTAATTATATATTTACCTTGTGTAGATTTTTGTACATGCCAATTTTATGGGATTGTTGTGAACCTTAATCAGATTTATTTTGTAAAGTTTTTCATAATGGAAGGTTATTAATATGTAGATGAATATATGTTGAGTCAATATATGTTCTTTAATGAATATATGTTGATTCAATATATGTTGAATGATGAATATATGTTGATTCAATATATGTTCTTTAATGGCACAGGATGGGTGAATTATGCTTAATATCCTTTTAATGCAGATAGGAATCTCTGAGTTCAGTCTGGGTTTTGCTATGTTTAGCTACAAAATGTGGGTAATACCTAACAAAGACATTATAGGGCCCAATGCCTGTTTCTATGATATTGTCAGATATCTTCTTTATTAAAAGAATGATCAAACTCAATATGCAGTTTTATAAAAGCAGCATTTAATAAATTCATAATTTTACTAATTTTAACAAAGATAGAAATATGAGGACTAAGATTAGCTTATATTTACATATTACCTGATTATTTTAAAGAAAGGGAGGGTCTGCTTGTTGCATATTTCTTACCATTCCCGACGGGCACTAATAATTGTTCTGTTGCAGAATATGGACAGTCTCAGTTCTACACAGTCTCAGGAGAGGACTGGACCTGGTGATGTTGAACGGATGTCTAATGAAAGGTACTTTTAGAATTTTCTCTTCACATTGTTTGCAAGGGTATGAAAAGATATTTTTCATATAATGCCATGTGAGTTTATAAAAACTAAGAAGAGTGGAATTAATGAACTGTATGTTTTACCAACAGTATTTTATAGGAAGGAAAATGTTTAGAATAGAAAATCTACCATGGTACTATTAAAGGCAAATAATGACAGTTATGTTTGTTTTTGTTTCTAGTTTTGTATTATTTTGATTAATTTTGTTTTGTTTTTAAAGTTTATAAGAATTTCATTTAAATATACTCAACCTCCTTTTAAACTAAATGAAATCATATCAATGAATAAAAAGCATTGTTATGAAACAAATGGACATTTTATGATATTTGCTGTTGTTTATAGCAAAGAAAATGAAAAAGATGGTGGATATACCCAGCATTTTGAGGTGAGTAGCCATCAAGAATATGACGGTGACAGATCTGTTCATGTATTCTTGACTGTATGTGTGAAATATTATCAGCCTGTCAATACAGGATAATAAGGTAAGTAGCGATTAGGTAGTGAGACTGTGATTGGTTTGAAAGGCAAATAACCTAGAAAGACTTACAGATTCCTTGAGAAATCATAAAAATTTCATTATTTTGCTTTACAAATTACTTTGCTTGTGAAGATAAATGTTAATAGCATGGGGATTTCTCTTTAGGTTTTCTATAAAGTAAACAAAACGTCAATGCTCCTTGTTTGATTTCCATGATTTGATACATTTTTTTAAGTGACTGGAATATATAGGTCGTGAGTTTTAGTGAAATCCGTCACAGGATTAGCTCATTAATTTCCAAATTAACACAAATTCATTATTTAATCCAATTTGTTTTTTGAGTTTTGTGTCTCATTTTAAATAAACGGAGAAAGAAACCTCTAACTCCCTTACATTGTCTATATTTTCAATTTTTGTTTACACTCCTGACTTCCCTCCTGTCCTCACAGGACACCGCTATACAGACCCAAGTATTTGGTTTCCCTCGCTCCCGCCTCCTGCTTCCATTCAGTGTGTGAGCCTTGTTTTTAATTCATGTGTGTGTTAATCTGCAGCCTCCAAATGCTTCCAGCCCTACCTCCAGTCTCATCAGTTTTGTTTTTGACAAAAATTAAAGCTTTTTTCAACCTACTCTTAAATTCTGACTCTCAATATATTAATTACATAGAGAATGCTCCCTCCGACCCATCGATGCTTAATCTTTGTCGGGCGCTGACCTAAGTCACTGATGAATTTATTCAACAACATATATTAAATCCCATGACACCCAGGTACTATGGTAGGTGCTGCAACTTAACCATGGCAACAGTTCATGCCCCCATGGAGTTTTACAGTCCAGTAGATTAGGAATCAGAAAGCTGTGGGACTTTTTCTTAGAAAATTGTACTCTCACGTAAAATCTTGCAAAAATTGCCGGAAATTAATGGCCACCCCCCATGCACACAACTCTAACACTGTTGCTATAAACACCTCCTATTTCCTCTATTCAGCTCTTTTCATCTATACTTCTTCATTAACCTAGCCAGATAAAAGGAGAGGAATACTTCCTCCTCCTGACTTCCCAGCTTCTGAGCCACTTTTCTCATCTCTTATTTCCAACTCATTTGTGCTTCCTTCCTCAGACCCACGACCACAAGCTGACTTTCTCTCCTTGTCTCCAGGCACCTTTTCTAAGAGCACATCTCCCTCATGATAGTGATTTCTTTTTTCTGGTTTCATCCCTTCTCTGCTGTCTTCCTCCATTCACAGCAAGCACCTACTCATCTGCCATCGAACATTATTTTAAAGAAAATCACTTTGCTAGCCTCCTGGAGAGGTCTTCTCAGTTCTTCCCTTTTATGCCTGTTATGTGTTATGAGATAAAAGAGAACAGAGTAACTTTTGTGGAAGGACTTCATAACATTAACTCATAAATTCCAGGTGGCACCAAAACTAAATTCATGCTGAACTCAGTTTGCCTTGGTCTTTTTGGGGACAACTCCCATGGCAGTGGATGAATCATGGGGAAACAATCTCAAATTCCTCTTCCGCGTGCCAAGTCCTGTTCTTACAACTGTCACCCATGTATAGCCACCAATCAGCACCCAGCCCACTGTTGACACTCCTAGAGCATTCACTATTAATAATCATTGTCATCATGACAATTTCAGTTAGGATATAAAATTAGGTGGTGAGTTAAAATCTAGACTAAGCTCTCCATGTCACCTTTCTATCACAGCTACACCAAAGAGAAGAGTAAGACATCCCTCCTCAGATTGGGATTATTTCTATTCAGGAGGCCAGGTGTTTCTTTCACCGAAAGAAATGTATTTTTTTATTATTCATGAAAGACTGTGAAAAGATCTGTTTTCCATTGTTAGGCTCTTTCCCTTATTTCAGTGTGTTGTAAATTCTTACTTTTCAATACAAGTAGCACTTCCTAAAACTTATTATAATAATACCACCCAAATAGTTTATCTTGTTTTCTGGTAAAATGGCAATAATCCCTAAAATTCAGATTCAGAGACTAAACTTTGGTTTAGACTTATTCTAGACTTCCTCCTAGAATTCTATTTAACCAGTATTTACTTTGTTTCAAGTCTACTACAGCATCAGCTTGAGATGCCAGAATTTACATGCCCACCATGGAAAGATGATATAATGTTTCCAATTTCATTTTCCATTAAAATAAATTTTGTCTTTATTAATATTGTCCTTAAAAATTCTCCTCGTGAACACTCAGATTTATATAAGATAACACAGCAAATGACAGCTCCTGGAGAAAGGTGATTTTTTTTTTCTTTTTCTTTTTTTTACTAGTATTTCCATTAGAATAAGGAACAATAATTTTCAGCCTCAGAAATGCTCCTTAGAGAGAGGCATATCTTAGGTCTGCTTCTCAAAGGCAGATGAAGGCACAACTATGACCTTATTTTTAAATAATCAATTTACAGCCTTGAATGTGTTTTATTTGAAGGCATGTGCTGAAAGTGAACACAGGTTTATCCCTTTGTGTCATGGTTCTACTGAGATATCAGATGTGCATCAATGATTGTGACCCGTTTCTATTTCATATGTGGTTCATATGAGTTTCTTATGTGGTTTGGATTGAAATTTGTTTAGTGAGTGGCAATGAAAAAAAAGTTAAAAGTCACTTCAAAGTGCCAAAAATTAAAGTACAGTTTCTTCAGGTAGGTTCTAGAAAGGCTGACGTTTTAATAAAATATCCTGTCCAGGCTGCATAAAATAACATAAGGAAGAGCCTAGCACACTGTTCCCTGGGCATACAGAATCTAGAGTCTTGGTTCTTTTTGTTTTTAAATTCTTTTAACAACTTCAGGCATCTAGAAGAGAGATCATCCTTAAAACTAGCAATTTCTAGATTCTAAAAGATAGCACTGAAAATACAGATTTTCAGAGTTCTGTTTACTGTGGAGTTTATACCTTATGCTTCAGTGCAATTCCTTCCAATAAGTTATTTCTATTATGAAAATATGCTTCTGTATAAAATTCAGAATATTAAAACTATAATCTTACAATGAATCTTTTTGTCAAGAGAAAAAATAAGAATTATTAACTACAAGTGAAGGTATTGTATTATCTGGGAGAGCTCACTTTATGTCAGAATTATAAGGTCAAGAAAGTGTTAAATTCCTTCAAGATATTTTTACATTCTTCATGCTTAATAAGCCTACTGCTTAAGAAAGCTTAAAAGCATACCTTTGATAACAAACAAGACATTCACAATAAACCAAAGACTATTTCCCTTTTTCTCATCCTGCTTAAAAAAAAAGAATAAAAAGTAAAAGAGGAAAGGAAGAAAAAAGAGAAGACAAGTCTTTTTTCAGTCAAGACCAAGAATTAATATTAGTTATCACAAGATCTCAAGTGTAGGTTTTTATTTGCCCTGAAAAGGTGAATTTCTGAAATATCCCCATTAACAGGTATTTACAAAGTGGACTGCTGTTATTTCAACTTCACTGTATTTCATGGAAGCTTCATTGTTACTGGTTTTAATATTAGAACTGGAAAGTTCTAATAGCTCTGATTATTTAGATTCACTTCTAATTCAATCCAATTGAAAAAGGCTAATGAAGCTTTGCAGTCCACATGGATTTTAAAATTTTGTTATGCCCATTTTCCTTCATCGTCAGTCTAACCAATAAATGTTCCATGTGTTTCTCTTCTGTTAACACTGTGGTTTCTTCTCTTCCTGTGCAAACTGCATTATGCAGCACACCCTCTGATACTGTCATTCCCAGCTCTGGTAAGCCATTAACTAGGCCACTTGTCCATATCCTGTGCAGGGAGGGAGAAGGGACGGAACAAAAATTCACCAATTTTTCCAAGCCAGGGAATGAGCAGGATCAATAAAGTCTGTAAATATTAATAGAAAAAGGCCCCAACTGGACAGGGACATGTCTTGACCTGAATGTGAAATGTCACTTGAGACCCCAAAAGAGGTGAGCTGTCTCCATATTTGCTCTCTAGCACCTTGTGTTTTTCTTTTATAGCATGTGACAGTTGGCACTTGTATGTTCAATGTCTCTCTTCCTCACTAAATCCTGTATCTTGTTTGCTCCTAATTCAGTGCCTTGGGCATAGTATATGTTCAATAAAAACTTGCCAAACGAATGAATGGGAAAGGGAGGTAGAGTGTAAATGGAAATAGCATTTTTTTTACAGTTTCTATCAGCTTTTTTATACCTTTTTTTTGCTTAATCCTCACAACAATCTTACAAAGCCTTGTTTCCTGTATTAGAGGGAAAAATGCTAAAGTTCAAAGAGCTTTACTCACTGAAGGCCTCACAGCTAATAAAGCTGATATGTAATCTTGGGTCTCTGCCTCCAAAACCCCCCCTAATCTGCCATATTATATTATCTCACCTAAGAGCCAAATACCTAGTTAATTTCGATATTTAGTGTTGTTTGCATGTAGTATAGATAGCATTTTTGACAAGGGTTTGGTGTGTCACATCACAACGTAGGGACCTCTGGAAAGTTGGGAAATTTATTTATTCTCTGATTGAACCGAAGATATTAGACATATAAATAATAAAAGGTGAAATCAAAAATACCTTGGTATTAGAGAATGCCCTTGACATTTTAACCTTAATGATCTACAAGCAAACAGACAATATTTGCAGTACTGTATGATAAGCACTGTTAGAGAGTGTGGAACAGCCTGGCAAGGTGCCCCCCGCACCTGAGACTAACATTTGAAAGCAGAGCGGTTTTTAATGCTAGGATTTTGCTATAGAACCTGAAGAGCTTCACCATGGGCGGCCACAGAGCAACATCCCTGGCGCACATGCGCACAAAAAACCGCCAGCAGCCCACTCTGCAACCCCAGGCAAGGCAGCCATGTCAGGTTCAGAGACCAGAGGGCCAGAAATTGGGACTCTGGCTTCTAGGAGCAGCGGGCACATGACAGAGCAACCTCAGGGACTGATCAGAGCACAGCAGGACGGAGCCAAGATACACATGTATTTCCTGCACGTGTATTTCGAGGTAGGGTAGGTGTTCGCTATGCCAGGTACGTCCATGGCTGTGCTAGCTGGTATAGGTTTATGGAGGAGGGATCTCGCAGCTGCTGTGGCAGAAATCGGCCATGAAGTCCAGAAGCTCACATAAGTTAACACAGGTCTATAGTATGAAGGATGCCCCATTACATGTGGCACAGTACACATCCTAAACACTCATTTATAGAGGCCCTGACTGTCTTTTGCTGGACTCCAGCTACAATGACCTCTTTGTTATTCCTGAATCATATGAAAATGACCGTGCCTCAGGGCCTTTGCACTTGCCTTTTTTCTTCCTGGAATGCTCTTTCCACAGATGGTTCACATTCTCACTTCCTTCACATTTCCGCTCATGTCACTTGATCCTGAGTGGCCTTCCCTGAACACTCAGTGTAAAGTAGGAGACCTCAACCCCTGCCACCAACATCCCTCTCACCTTGCTTGATTTTTCTCCATAGTCCTAATGTTTTTGATTTGTTTATTAACTGTCGGCTTCCTGTAAGATTCATTATGACAGAGACTTTATTTTGTCCACTGCACTTTCCCTGGTGTCTAAAAAACCGTCTAGCACATGGTAAGCACTCAAAGATCATTTCTTTCGAATGAATAAGTTGTATCTTTGTATCTCTAGCACCTGACAAATGAGCAGCCCTATTATGTAATATATATTTATATAATATGTAAAGATATAACAGCCTAGCATAAAATATATTTATAGATAATATAAGTACATAATACTTAGCCCAGCATAAGGCCTTTCAGAGTCCAGCATGTGCTCAGCTGACACCCTCATTATCTACCGTGCTCTTTTCCCGTCCTATGGGCTGGTCACCTGGGACCTCTTCTCTTGCTGTGACCATGCGCACCCTGTCTCATGCCTGCCTTTGCACTTGTTCTTCCTCCTCCCTTCTGTGTGAAGTGCTCTCCCTGCCCCTCCATCCCACACCTATCTCCTGCCACATCAAAGTTGCTGTTGCTGATTTATGACAGATACACAAGTGGCTCTTCTTGCTGATATGTTTTCATAATGCATTTAAAATGTCGTTCCATCCTTTGACGTAGTATGTTCCACCCTGAACTGCAGTTGTATGTGCCTTGTCCAGTTCCTTTCTCCAGTTTTGAGGTGTGGCAATGTTTGACTTATCCGTCTTCATACGATGCCAGATACTAATAGAGTGATAGCTTCCATGTGTGTGTCTCCTGTGCCCTGGGCACTAGGCTGGAGGCCTGTCATACTCCTGTCAGCTCTTCAAGAACCCTTGCAAGATTGTATCATTAATGACATTGTGAAGAGTAGGAGATGGAAGCCCAGAGAAGAGAAGGAACTCGGCCAAAGCCACCAGGCTAGTAAATGTCAGAGCCACACTTCAAACCCAAGACTGCCCGAGAGCAAACTCAGATGTCCTTTCCATGGCATTACAGCTTGTATGACTTGATGTATGTTTGTCATGAAGAAAATACCATGCTTTAAAATTGAAATGAGATTTCTGTATTCTTCCCCCTTTTTGATGTCTCTAAATGTAACAAGCATTAATCTTTGTGGAGAAAATGTATATTTGCTGTATACATATTCTCTCTCTCTCTTTCTCTCACACACTTGATTGATAACTGACCCTGTAACTTTTAAAAAGCTGAGCACCAAATGTGAGCATTTAACCCTGGTTTGGCTTTATCTCAAGGAAGAAATAATTTTTGTGACATAAATGCCCTATCTAATTTTTCCCCATTTTTAAGGATCTTAAAGCTCCAAATTTACTTGGCATTTCCATCTGATTTCAGTAGCTCATCATGACCTAATTGATGGTGTTTCATTTTACCCCAAATGTTAAGAAAATACTGGTTCTCATGCATCATTTCATGGAAATATAAGGGTAAAAGCCCTGTCTATTCCCCTGGTGATTTCAAAGTGGGTTGGATAGCTGTTAAAAGTAGCTGGAAGTCTTAAGTAGTGCTTTATTTTAAGCAGAAGAACATTTCTCATACATTAATGCAGTCATTTATGATTTCCAGATGTTTTTAGTTCTTTCATTTAATAATATATTTGCTAAAATAAATTTCCAGTTACTCCCAAAGAAAATCTTTTGTACAGCTCTGTGCCACATGAGAAATATATTTGTGAGTAAACACTTTTATAAACATTTTTGTTCATGATTTTATGTGAGAGAGGTAAGAGAGATAATGGTTGAGTTTACAAGACATCAAGAGAACAAGGTAAAAAAAGAATTTCAATGTAGTAGAATTACTTTCAGTGCCTTTTTTTAAAAACATAAAGTCACTTAGCTTGAAGTTTTCCTATTACTCAGCTGTCCGACCCTGGTGTAGCTGCCACCGATGAGCAAAACCAAGTGTAACTGAGTGTGTAATATTCAGAGCAGATGAATAGTAGGAAAACAAGGGACCGTTGCATATTTGTAAGATATAAAGTATGCATCACTGACTTGCCGGCTTTTGACTTTTTACTTACAAAAAGTCATGCTCCTTGTGTCATTTTGGCTCATTTCCAGAGTCTGTATTCCTCACTGCTAGCCGACATGAGACGTCAAACCCCTGTGCTGTTTGAATTTGCGCAACAATGCTTTAATACCCAGAGCTCCTCCATAAATAGTCTGTCCTCCCCATACTCAGCGAGAAAACAACCACAGGAAATCTGGGAATGTGCAGCTAGCCCGGCTTAATTGATCTAAGCCTGCAGGGCCAGCGGGGGAGAGTTCGTGAACACAGCCTCTGCTCCCGGCTTTGCGGGACTGTTTACCTAAGGGGCAAGAAGTCTGCATGCAAGAAAGACACACCATGTTGTTGCTACAGCCTTGGCAACAGCAGTAGCTGGGTTTTTTTTGTTGTTGTTTACAGTCAGGAGAGCCCTACTCCTTTAAGAAAATACAAACTCCTTACCCTCTTTCCTGGCCCCAATCAGTAACCAACAAGACTGTCAGCTGCCTGCAGTTATCAGGAAGAGCAGCCTGAGGAAAGTTAAAGGGACGCAGATGGACGGTCGCTTTTTGCATGCAAGCGGCCAGCTCGTATCTGGGGGGCATCAAGCCATGATTTTGATTTCTGTGCCGGGTGCATTAGCAGCTGTGCCTTGGGAGGTTTCATCAGGAAGGAGTGGAATTGCTGCAGACATTTTTGGGTTTTGGTGAGTGACAGAAATCTGGGGACACTGTGCTGTTAATTGCAGAGCCCCACGATGAAGATCCAGGAGCATCCCGGCATACCTGACACCAAACAGCAGAGGAATCAAGATGCCGATGACCAGCAGGAGAGCTTTGTCTCCGAGGCGCCCCAGTTGGACCTGACTGCATTGTGTGATGAGAAGGGCTGGGAAGGTAGGGTCGCCTGGTACTTGGAGGGCTTAATACTGGAGCAGCATATATAAGTAAGAGCACAAATGAGAGAAGCCATAACCGTGTTGAGTATGTAGATAAGAGAGAGAGAGCTAGGCATGCAGGAGTAACTACATTTCTAAACAACCGAAAATCCTTTATCCGGCATTGGAATATCTCAGGTTAAATGTTGCTGAGGGTAGATGCAATCTGAGAAAGAAAATGTGCTTGCCCTTTATCATAATGTCACCTTGCAGTCCTTTTTTCTTTTTAACTCACCGGGAGTGCTCGTGTGTGTGTGTGTCTCCCCCGTGCCCCCTCCCCGCCCAAGTAGTGCCAAGCAGAGTGATAAGGAAACAGTGTGCAATTTACCTTTTCTGCCTTTAGGATCCCTGATCCTCCCTCTACTGCCTGCCAGTCACCTTCCTCCCTCAGTAAATCTCCTTCCCATTTTTCAAGAAAGATTTTGGGTTTGCTTTGTTTCTATGTTTGTTTTTATGGATAGTTGTTTTTTTTTTTTTAAATCCCAGTTAATGAACTTAAGGGATTTGCTTATCAAAGAGAACACTGAAATAAAGTGCTTCTTACTGGAAGGCTGTAATATTTAGATTTTTTTTTTTTAAAGACTTTAGGTAACTACATTAGAAATTTTACTTGTGAGAAGAGAGTAGCTTTGTCAAAACTGTACTTCAGGGAGGAGATTGCAGCAGTTTCATCAAGCTGCTGAGTCTTTCATTATCCATGTGTCAGCATCCAAACTTGTATCACTGTATATCCAAAATAAATGCCAGTCTGCCTCTATAAAGTATGTGTTTGAAGGGTCCAGGAGGGAAAAACGGCCCCTGGTTTCCAGAAGAGCAGCATGACAGTGCTTTAGCACAGGGTCACAGCTATGAAAATCCTTTCAGAGACTGGATTTTCTTGTCTTCTATTCCTACCCCTTCTCCTCTTTTTTAAACCAAGAAAGTACTTTTTTTTAACCAAGAAGTTACGTTAATGATCCTAGGTAAAGGCTGAAGAGGCGATGTGAAAAGACCACAAGGTAAAATAGAGTAACCCTGTTATGCTCCTGACATCCAGGGCTGTGGTGGCGGAGGGGGGGTGGGGGGGACGGGGACCTGATAAACTGCTTTTCATTCTAGTTTTCCCTCCTTGCAATCTAAGAAAACTTTTCTAGTTCTTTTTATATAAGTACTCAGAGGGTCTGAGATTTTGTTGGATATTTTCAGCTTACAGTATATTCACCGAGGAAAGAAAATGTGGGGTTGTTTTGTTTTTAAGTTAAATGATATATTTCTGGGTACTGTTATGTTCTTCTTTTGTTTTTGTGTGCCTCGAAGTAATCATGTGTTAGTTTTTAATTCATACATCAAAAACAACCTGTTTCCGCCCAAGAAAATGTCCCATAGGAGTCACTATTACCCAAATAAAAGAAAAAAGCAGTAATCAAAATAAATACTATATTTGGGTCTTAATGGGTCTGCCATAACGTTCTAGATAAAAACTAGGATTTTTGGTCAGAATTCAAATTAGTCACATTGTTTTCTTCCTTCTTCTAAAATGGACTCGGTTTCTGATTATTTTTATCTTTATTAGTCATAAGTTTTAATCTCTCTCAGCACACTTAAATAGGCTAATGTAAAGCTAAAAATTCTTTCTAGAGTTATTTAAAGACAACTAATAGTTTTCTTTAAAGTATTAATGTAAAGAACTTTCTTTCAGATAAACAATAATAATATGACAGAGCCAACATTTTATTTTGGAAATCTAGATGGATTTTTTTTAAAAAGGTTATTGTAAAAATATACATTTCATTTCAATAGGCTTGGATATGTGAACTATATTGTCCGTGTAATTTATAAAATAACTTGCTTTGACTTTTTTTTTTTTTTTTTGCAATACCACATTTCTCATTGGACTTGCATATCTTAAAATCTCCATGAAATCATTTCAAGGCCATTTTGATCATTTGGTTACTGCTTTCAGTGACTTTTTTAAAAATTATCTATTTATTTTAACTTTGCCAGTCAAATTGTAACAGTAATATAGCTATAAGCATAATCTAAAATACAGGAATTTCTGCAGAAAAGGTAGATAGAATGAGAGCGATTAAATCTGATCACTAAAGTATCACCTTTTTTTATAGCTTCAATAAGATAGAAACAAAAAGGTGGCTTTCCAGCAAGGAATAAACTTCACACTAATACAAGTTGTGAATGTGAAAACCCGTGCAACAAAATCTCTAAGTGGAAGTAATGATCACCAAAACCCTACGAACAAGCGTCCGCTTCACAGGCCTCCGTCAGCTGTCTTCACCTCCATGTGCTTACCTGCCTTTCGGCTTGGTGCCTCCTCCCTCACGCCCCACCAGAGTTCACGCGCCCTCCTCGGTGTGGGGCCGCAGACTGTCAGGGGAGGTGGTGCTTCCTGCAAAAGCAGCACCAGCAGGCTGTGCACTAGGCACTGCCTCGCCATATGGAAATAGTGTTTTCCAGCTTCTGGGGCTTTCTATCGAGGAAACAAAAAGGGAAACGAAACTAATACATAGATTCTATAGGCTACATAGAATGTAACCTTCTCAGAGCGAAGGTAGGATCAGAGTATAATTATGCTTTTTGGCAGTTACTAACCATGCTCTATCTTTTTTTTCTGTATGTAGCTATGTTTTAGGCCACATTATTGATTTATTCACATGACCCTATCATTATTATCATCATCATCAGGGTTTCTAGTCTCCAAAGTTAAATGAATACACAAATAGAATTATAATTCTTGCTATTTAAAAACCTTCAGAGTTGCCTAATTAGAATGTTCCCAAGTAGTCAGTTCATGTTGATTTAGGGGTACCGTTTGTGGAAGTACTGAGGTTTAAATACTCAGCCACTTTATTTATCCTGGTGGAATTAAGTTTAAAAGGGCATTTTAACCTGGGCACAATGGTACACGCCTGTAGTTCCAGCTGCTCAAGAGGCTGAGACAGGAGGATTGCTTGAGCCCGGGAGTTTGAGGCCAGCTCAAAATAGTGATATTTCATTGCAGGAGGGAGAAGGGGGAGGCATTTTTAAGAGGGCATGAAGTACTTTGTAAATCTAACTCATCACTTAACTGCTTATCGAAAATAACTTGGAAAGGAAATACACAAAAGTAGCATAGATAAGCAAGAAATCTTAAAAGATTTTCCAGCTGAACCTTCCTATCGCATAGATAAGCTGAGGCCAAAAGAAGTCTCCTGACTTCTACCTGGTGTTTCTTTCTAAACAATACCAGTTGTATCCCGGCAGGCAGTAAACCAAAGAGCCAGATTCTCTGAGTTCGAATCCTCTCTCTGCTGCTAAACCCATTAGTAAACCTGTCTCAGTTTTGGCCTTAATTTCCCCATCTTTACATAGGGATAGTAACAGTAGCTAACAATGAATAATTGATATAGTAGTATCTACTTAGTAAGTTTGCTGCAAGGATTAAATGAGCTAAAATATGCGAAGTGCTCAGCACAGTGTGGGCCCAATGTGGGCACATAGCAGGCACTATGTGCGTGCTAGTTGTTATTATCTTCCATAAATATTTCCAAGTACAGTTTCAGGAAAAATCATCCTGTTTGCTTCCTTTGAAACCAGAGCCCAATTCTACCTGGTGACCATGGATATAGGTCTGAACGCAGACGAGGAATCAGGAATTACCAGGTCCTCTACACCTCTGCTGATTTACTGAGGACTGGCCGTGTCACACCAACCTCCTTTCTTTTTGTGTATATATATATATACATATATGTATATATACACACACACACAAATATATATACAAAATATATATATAAATATATACAAAATATATTTTATATTATATATATATTTATATATATAAATATAAATACAAAATATATTTTATATTATATATATTTATATATATAAATATAAATAATATATATATATAAATAAAAATTAGCCTGGCATGGTGGCACATGCCTATAGTCCCAGCTACTCGGGAGGCTGAGGCAGGAGGATCGCTTGAGCCCAGGAGTTGGAGGTTGCTGTGAGCGAGGCTGACGCCACTGCACTCTAGCCCTGGCAACAGAGAGAGACTCTGTCTCAAAAAAAAAAAAAAAAAAGAAAAGACCTTTGTTGGGCCTTTGACAGGGCCTGCATGACAACCTTGTCAAGAGATGTGAAAGAGAAGACTGGTAAGGTCTTGAATTAGTAGTGGATTAACTAGCTGCACTTCAATGTGCAGATAAATGGATCAAAGTCACCTCAAATGGGGGTATTATCATTAGGTAAAGTCCTCAGCCCTGTCCTGTCCCACACAGTGATTTAAATAGAGCTATTAAGGGCCTGCTTATTAAATTTGTAAATAGAGGCAGAGCAGATAAATGAAATTTCAGGATTAAATTTTTGATTGATAAAGCTGATTGCTAAGGTTCCTTCTAACTCTGATAGTTTGTAAGACTATTCAAACAATTTAATAGCACTACCATTATTCTAAGGTTAAATTTTGGAACACTAAAGGAAATTTTCTAAAAGGGTTCCCCCAGTGAAGAGCCGCCCCAGGAGGGCTTACGTCTTTCTACATTCAGGACATGCAAGTACCTTCTAGCTCAGCTGAGAAGAAAGTTACAACATCATGCCAAGTAGTAATTGTTCTAAATAACATAGCTGGAAATGAAATGTGGAAAACATCAGCTTCCTTAATTCTTTGCAGATTCCTTGGAAATAAATCATCTGGATAGCCAGTTTTCTTTTGTATAGTAAGTGGATCCAGCCAGCTAAGCAGAGAGTGGCTATGTTACAATGACCACATCAGCATTACCCAGAGGCACATTTCCTCTTCCTACGGTGAATTTCCTTTTTTCCATGTGTGCTATATTGTGTGAATTAGAACTCCCCTAGGACCTATTCTTTTTATTACTTAAATAGCAAGCATACAGCTTTTATCTCTGTTATTTGTGACCTCCTGTGATGTCAGCTGACCAGGTGGATTAATTTTTAATAGACATGTCATACTTATGTCCAGAGTTCATTGTGACTAGACACATGACTAAAAAGCAAAATCAGTGTACCCAAGGAATTTGGGTCTACATATGAAAATGCATTTATTTTATCTGGTGGTTTAAGAAGACAGTCCAAAGTGAAGCCTCACTTCTTTGCTGTTTTCCCTTTGAATAATTTTCTTGCAACATTCTCTTGTCTCCTTCCTTGCACTAGAATTACTGGTTAAAATATTTTCCAAACTAGCAATTGGGAATGGTCAGTGATTACATCCTCAAAACTGGCTCTCTAGACAGGTTATATACCACATATTGGACATATTATATACCACAGCGTCCTTACTTAGTTCTTTCTTGTTTTTCTAGTTGAGTGCCAACTATCAGAACATGAGAGAGCCTTGTATTTTTAGATCATTTCAAACTCAAACGAGAGAATAGTTGATTTTATTGATTGTTTAGTTATATCGAACTATGTATTACATGTCATTTTATAAATCTTGAATAGGAGCCTTAAATTATAAGCCCTAATAGGAGCTTTAAATTAATAGGAGCCTTAAATTATAAGAATATCAGGAAAGAGAGGAAACAGAGAGAGCAATCATATAAGCATTTCATGTTGCATAAGTGAAAAACTTTTCAATTCTGTTCTACCTGCAGGCTAATGATGAAACATTCCTTTTTATTTTGTTAAAGCTAAAATTCATCATGATTTTACATTTCTCATTTTTAAATAAGTGAATTCATTTGTTCAAACTATGTGCTTTAAGAGAAAAATGTCACCTGTAAGCTAGAATTTCTTCAGCTGTGTTTACTAGATACTATTGGTGATACTCAGAAAAGGACACATTTGCTCTTGCTGTCTTGAAGTGATTGGTCAGGAATGGACCCACAGAACAAGAAATGAGAAAATTGACGGATGGCCCTTTGTTAGCCACAAAGCAGCAAATAACGATAATTCATTTCCATGATTAGTAGTTTATAGTGACTTCAATGTCACAATTTCTCTTTTATTGGAGACATGTTTGGTTGATGGACACAGACACACTCTTGTAGTAAAATTTTCTATGCAAAGAGACCATATGGTTGAAAACCACAGATTAGTTGTAACATTTTAAAAGAGATATTCTACTAGATTCAGACAAACTGAAGGGCTTCAGCATGGTAAGGCAACACCTTTTCAAGCTAAATTTTAATGAGTAGAAGTGTCAAATCAACCAGCGCACCCATCTGCCAAGTTCGACATCAGACTTCATGTTACCAAAACCCTCTGTCCCTGCACGGCCGCATGCCCGCTCCCATTGTTTTGCTCCCTTTGCCACTCCTTGGCGGGCTAGTGCCTGCTGCATTGCTGTTCAGGCCACCTTAACCCTTCCCCTGGCTCAGTTAATTTTAGTCCTTGCAGAAAATTCCTGCTGTCTTATGTAATGCCATGGAAGAGAAGATGCAACCTGGTCACTTTCATAGTTCCATTTTCTACAAGTGAACACTACATTTTTTGTTTTTTCTAGGACTGACTTTCTACTTACTTGCTCCCTGCCTCCCCTCTCGGTCCACTTTTTATTCTCGTATGTTGGCAGCTCTGAGCTACTCGTGCCTGCGCCTCACCGCTTAGGAGGAGCAGACTGATGGTGTTAGCACAAATGACGAAACACCTCCTGTTCGCCTCCAGCTTTAGCCAAGTATCTCTACCAACATATTCTCTGCCACTTTTTGAGCCTCATTAGATAAGAATCTGTCTTTAACACTGCTTTCATTTTTCAAAATATTTATCTTTTCGCCTGTGTTCCCAAATAACTTGGTTCTCTTGAAATTTTGAGAACCCGTGAGCCTCATTCCATATGAGGCTAATTTTTTTAAGTGGATGTGCTCATCTTCTCTATTAGACTGTGGGGTCTTCAGAAATCTCAGGCAGTCAGCACTGTTAGGGAAGCACTTGGCACACTGTAAATGGAGGCACGTGTCTGGAAGCCGGGAGACTCTGCTTCTAGTCCCAGCTCTTGGGGGTTCAGTTTCCTCCTTGTCTGTCACCGGTTGGGTTGGATCAGTGGTTGTCAGACCTGGCTGTACGTTAGCATGGCTTGGGCAGCTTTTACAGGGGAAGCACACTGTGCCCTCACCTAAATACTCTGTTTACTTGGGTGGTGCGAGAGTCTTTGTACTGATGGTCATTTAAATCTCCCCTCGTGACTCTGATGTGCCGTCAAGGCTGAGAAGTCACAAGATCGAATGACGTATGAAGTCACACTCAGCCCTAACATTCTGCAGTTCCCGTATGGTCTTTTTAGATAGAAGGCTGAATAAACACTTATTTTAAGATAATTTTGTACATCTTATAATATGACAGTTGAAGGAGCAACAGTTGAAGATTCAGACTCTAGGAATCCCAGAATTTAAGATCATGGCCAAATTACAGCCTTGTGTGATCATGGTAATCCACAAGTGAATTTAAAGCATAACTTTTTTTTTTAATGCAAAGTATTACAAATGAAATACCCAATATCGTTTGAGATCTATCTTTCAAATCTTTTAGATGGGATTTTTTAATATGGGAAGGTATATATGGAGGTGAGTCTTGCAGTAAGTAGATTGAAACATCACCCCCCTTTCTCCCAAAATGACAGGTCAGGATTTCGTGCTGAATATGTTTTTCTCTTACAGATCATCTAAAATAATTTGTACAGATCTGTCCTTTGTAAGGCATGCTTTTTTCTCTTGATTAATTTATGTATGCGTCTCTTTCCCTAACTGTAGTCTTGAGCGGCTTCTGAAGTTTCCAGTGCGAAGCATGCATGTTAAGCATGCTAATCCCAGCGCACTAAGCAGAAGCACACAAAACTGCTTACTGGATGACCTAAAAGAAAGTTGTAAACATCTGAATAAATAGGCTCTCGCAAGATTGATGTGGTTCCTTAACCTGAATCCTCAGTTGTTTTTAAGGGTGTATATTCGTGACACCAAATGTCTCCCTCCCTGCCACACTTGCTATCGTTTTCAATAATGTCCTCACACAGAAAAGCTATCATCGCTGATCTGCTGGGCTCGGGACCTTCAAGGCTGTTCCTCAGGGCAGTGCTAGCAAATTCCCTTTGAAAGCAAGCGAGAATGGAGATAAAAAGTAGGCGGTGGCTGTCAGATGTACCGGTGATGAAGTGTCCCCAGTCTGGGCCTTAGACCTAAAACGGGAAGCCATTCAGTGGGCAGCTTCCTAAAGCATTCGGGAAATGGGGGGGACAAGCGTGCTCTAAAGAACAGTTCTGACCTCTTGCCGCCTTCTCCTCCAGAGCCCGCGCCCGCGATCTCCTCCTGGCACAGGGAGGGCGGCGCCCCCGATGAAGCCCGCCTGTCCCCGCAGGCCGGGCGGCTGATCCGCCAGCTGCTGGACGGGGACAGCGACCCCCTGCTCTCGCCCCGCTTCCACACTTACGGGCAGAGTCGGCAGTACCTGGATGACACAGAAGTGCCCCCTTCCCCCCCGAACTCCCATTCTTTCACGAGGTATGTTCTCTGCTGCTGATGAGAAAATGCCACACACACACACACACACACACACACACACACAGCATCCTAAAAGATAGGAATGGCGCTGATGGCCGGTAACTTTTTAAAAATGAAGTCGTGAGTCTGAGGAGAAACATGTGACCTTCTCCATCCTAGTGCACAGGCTGTGTTGTAGTTTTTCACGTGAACCGCAGCCCAGCTGCAGGGTCATGTATTGAATTTTCTTAGCACCTTCTTTCCAAAGCTCTGTCAGACTTAACTTTTAGGCCCAAAGCAAAGGTAGACATTCAGCCTTGCCTTTGCTAACTGTAAACGTGAGCTAGAAAAGATGAGACATATTTAATAGGTGGGACATACGGAGCTCAAAATCACAAAATGAATCCGTCAACTTCTTCTATTCAAGAGGGCCGAGGCTATTTTTTCCTCCTCCTCTTCCCCCTCCTCCTCCTCTTCCTCCCTGCGGCATCCCTGGCCCCAGAGCCCCCTCTCGGCAGGCAGAGACTTCGTGTGGGCAGGCTGACCGGAGTCGTGTCCCTTGCAGGCGGCGAAGCTCCTCTCTGGGGTCCTACGATGACGAACAGGAGGACCTGACACCCGCCCAGCTCACACGGAGGATTCAGACCCTTAAAAAGAAAATCCGGAAGTTTGAGGACAGATTTGAAGAAGAGCGGAAGTACAGAGTAAGTGCCCCTCCCGCTGTCCTCGTCTCCTTGTGCCATTAGCCTGTCAGCAACTCGAAGAAGCGATAAAAGGGTTAAGGGAGTTTTCTAGGGAATCTCAAAACAAAAGGGCAGAAAAAACTGGAGAGAAAACCTGGATAAACCCACTCATCACGTGTCAGCATTTGCGCCCTTCTTGCCCAAGTGTATTCTTACAAGTAAATTGAAAGTTGAAGTCTACGTTTTATAAATTTATCAGTGAGCAAGAATGGAAGAAAACTGTCAAATGAAATCTTTAGTCTGGCCAAAACTTAATTCAGTATTAGCTCCCAAAATTTCATTAGTACTGAGCTCCTTCTACCCTCAGCTA
This sequence comes from Mirza zaza, assembly GCA_008750895.1. Lineage (NCBI taxonomy): Eukaryota > Metazoa > Chordata > Mammalia > Primates > Cheirogaleidae > Mirza > Mirza zaza. The sequence goes on from VSMD01046456.1 coordinate 90,528, forward strand.
TATCCTTAGTGTTTCCCACAAGAGTGGCAAAGGCATTTTTTATGGTGGTTGCAGTGCAAAACATTATTTTCTCCTCCATTTTCTACTCTGTCAGCCTCACAAGCTGGACTCTACAAATAATGGAAACAGGGACCTTACAGGAATTCCTGACCATGAAAATCTGGCATTTTGCCTCTGAGGGATTTTGTGAAAGTATTAAAACTAACCATATGTAAAGAAGGGTAGTGAATTACACTTATGACATTTGTATCATTGATCATGGTTTCTTATTCCGATGGGAATCAACTTTTCCTTCCTATTTAAGACAAAAATGATCAAACACTTCTTTATTTTTCCCTGCCCCAGTTCCAAAACATTGACTCTAGACTTCCTTTTCTCAGCCTTCCCACAGCGACAAAGCAGCCAATCCCGAGGTTCTGAAGTGGACAAACGACCTCGCCAAATTCCGAAAACAACTGAAAGGTGGGTGAAGTGCTGGACCTGTCGCATGGCTTCTGTACCACTGGAACACATCACCTCCCCTCGTGCCGGGTGCCACTACCAACGTGTTCCCGGCTCCTAGGAGATGCTTCCCCGTGTTCTCAGTGATTCAGGGTGGCTGCTTCCCCACGTCTCCCTCTGGTCTCAGTCATAGGGCAGCTAGATCAGCTAAGATTCTGCAGCATTTCTTCGTTTTCCTAAATGACTAGTAGAAGAAGAGTGGTTTCAAGTCAACACGTCTTAAACACCTGTGTAATCCAAGGCTTCGTTTGCTAGTGTGTTAGGAGTAAACATACAGACATAGATGAATCTGAAAAGGGTTTGGCCCTGTCCCTCAGACAGCTTGCTTGTCCTTTAAGAGATAGAGTCATATAAACAAGTAGAATATAAAATAAAAATAATTTCAAAATGAAGCTTTTAAGTCATATAGGAGAAGTCAGCCAGTGGTTAGGCATTAGATCAGTAAATACCTTTAAAAACTTAGGGAACACAGGTGCCCATCAATACACGAGTAGATTAATAAAATGTGGTATATGTATACCATGGAGTGCTACTCAGCTTTAAGAAACAATGGTGATATAGCACCTCTTGTATTTTCCTGGATAGAGCTGGAGCCCATTCTACTAAGTGAAGTATTCCAAGAATGGAAAAACAAGCACCACATGTACTCACCAGCAAATTGGCATTAACAGATCAACACCTAAGTGGACATATAGGAATAACATCTATCGGGTGTTGGGGGGATGGGAGCCGGGAAGAGGGGACGGGTATATACAAACACAATGAATGAGATGTGCAACGTTTGGGGGAATGGTCACACTTGAAGCTCTGACTCGAGGGGGGAGGGGGGACATGGGCAATATACATAACATTTGTACCCCCATAATATGCTGAAATAAGAAATGGAAAAAAATTAAAATTCACATTAAAAAATACTTTATATATACTCTAAAAAACAAACTTAGGGAACAAGTATGGAAAGGCATCTGCCCCACTCTGAGAACAACACACAGGCTGGTGTGGCCAGAGCATGGATGGTGAATAGCCAGAGCTTTCTCAGGCGTTAGGGTTAGGGAAACATTCCACATAAGCCAGGAAGACATCATCATTATCTCAGGTTTTACATAACAACTCGAGGATTTCTTCTGATACAGTAATTAGATACTCTCTGAAAAATGACAGCACTGAGCAGTTACCGACACCACAGGAAAATAATTTGTGTTCAGCAGACATCAATTCATTTCCCTCTACCCCCTAAATCTTCTCAACTAGAGTCAAAGCTCAAGATCTCTGAAGAGGACCTCACTCCCAGGATGCGGCAGCGAAGTAACACACTCCCCAAGAGTTTTGGTTCCCAGCTTGAGAAGGAAGATGAGAAGAAGCAAGAGCTGGTGGACAAAGCAACGAAGCCTAGCATCGAAGCCACACTCGAGTCTATCCAGAGGAAGCTCCAGGAGAAGCGAGCGGAGTCCAGCCGGCCTGAGGACATTAAGGTGCGATGGTTCCGTGACATCCCTGAGTAACTGCGGCTCCTCAGCCTTTGGAGTCCACACGGTGGAAGTATGGGCGTGCTGCCCGCGTCCCCGTGGGAAGGTGGTGGCTTTGCAAACCTGCCACATTCCCACATGTCTGGAGAGGCAGATGAAACAACTGCAGAGCGTGTCAACTGTGGGTACTTTGGTTTTTGACTACAGATTGAAAGCAGAAATCTCTATTGTGTTATGTATAGTGCAGAATGAACTTGTTTAAGTTAATAGCTGCTTTGGTGACTTCTGAGGTAGAAGAGTTATAGGCAAACCTTGGAGACTGTGTCACCTGTAACCATGGCCATTACTTGAGCCATCAGGCTAAGCCCCATGTGCCTGACAGCCCTGCTTGCCTTAGTATTCAGCACGCCTGTGCCCCTGCATGGGAGATCAAGCAGGTATGGCCATCCTGTTGTGTCGCCCGTGTGGCTAGCAAGAGCTCTGGAGAGCTCATTCCCAAGTGGACTTCGGATAGAGCTAGAGGAGCTGTCGCAAGAGGATTCTGTTTAACTTGCTTTGCTAGATTTGTTTAAATAAAGAAGTTGGAATATTCACAAATGTTTTCCTTCTCTTTCATTTCTCTGTCCCTGTGTTTATACAGGATATGACCAAAGACCAAATTGCTAACGAGAAAGTGGCTCTGCAGAAGGCCCTGCTGTATTACGAGAGCATTCATGGCCGGCCGGTATGTCACGTACAGAATTTTCTGATCGGGGTCAGTTATCTGGCATTACAAACAGTTTCTATGTCCAGTATCTTGCAAATTGGGGTTCTCTAATGTTTGCTTTCTTTACTTTTAGAATAAAAGGGGGTTACTATAGATTTACACAATGACTAAGCTTTCTGAAGGCTTAGCCGATTAAGAGTTCTTCTGCCTAGTAGACACTCCAACAAAAAATTAGTTTGCACCTAAAGTGTAGTCATCAGTGTACTGCTTCAAGGGGGGAAACAGGTAAGGGGTTAGAGTACAAGGTGCACAGAGTCCTGGAGACTTCCATGTTCCTGTGTCTGGTCCCATAAGCTCTCACTGGCTCTTGGTTTTCTCATCCATAAAATGCAGATGTTAAACTAGAATGAGCCGCCTTTCTGCAATGCAGTTGCAACCGGTATTTGTCTGTAAAGCAGTTCCAGCTGACACTCAGAACTAAAAGTGAAAAGAATCCAAAATACGGCTTTGCCTTTTCATAACAACAGGAAGCCTCTGAGGTGGTTTGTTATTCAGTCGTGTGTATTGGGTGTTTGTTGTCAGCTGTGGGGGTTACAGTGGCATGATAGGCTTCTGCTGCCTTCCTTGAGGAACTTGTAATCAGACATCCTGCTTCTCAGTTACTTTTAATAACCTTCTGTGCAGAATGTTATCAAGAACACAGAAAAACAAATTCTTAAAAGAAGGTATAAGGAAGCATTTAGATTTACAGGTGAATTTTTTATATAGCCAAAAAGCATAGATCTCTTTTCCACTCTCAGCCATAACTCTATAATGGATATAGTCTTTTCATCTAAAATACATTCTTTTAAATAGAGAAGGATTCTGGGCATTGCCCACCTAGTGGTGACCCTAACCCTCAGCCTCTAGCGCAAGACCCGACACAGGACAGGTGCCCCGTATCTATGTGTAGAATGCATCCTCCGTGGCATTTTGGTTCTTAAGTGCCAGGTTTAAACTTAAAAATAATAAAATACTGGAAGTGATGATGATTGGTTTTGCCGGCCTGTCCCTGCAGTGGAAAAATACACTCTGGGATATGTGCATGTTTTAGCCAAGTTTTGTATTAGATTTTTTTAAAGGCATCAAACCAAGTAGTAAATGCTCTAGAGTTTCACATTGTGAAACTTTGTCCTTCTCTACTGGAGTATCCAGAACTTACAGAGGGAGAACCGAACTTCTTTTCACAGAGATAAACGCCTTCTCCACAGTAGGCTCAGACCCCCAAAGTACAGATCTCCTGGTAGCCACTACACAGGCCTTGGGGAACGAGATGGGACTTATGTGTTTCCCTTCTTCAACATTTCTTCTTCTCCTTGTGTGGATTCAGGCTATGACATTGATAGACTTATTTAAGGACTTAGGGACTGAGACCCCCAAGAGCTCACGGCTGCATTCTAGGTGGATGTAACCTTGCTGCCAGTTCAGTAGTATGCGTGCTGTAGTATTTATTGCTCCGAGGTGGGAACAGATTCTCTCATTCTGCCTCAACTGGGGCAACGTGCAGATACTGTGAGTCTTAGAATCAGCAGACTTAGATTCAAACCCCAGCCCTACTAAGACTAGCTCTGTGACACTGGGCTACTTAACCTCTCGGAGGCTTGCTGCTTAGTCTATATAACAGATGTGTGTTACAGGTCGTCATGGAGACTACATGACATTACAGACACACAGACATTTATCTCAGTATTTACCTGTAGGGCGTCTGGCACTGAGGGGTGGGGTAAAGTGGCCTTCAGGGTTGCACAGTAAATGATAGTTTTCACTTCTGTTACAATCATATGTTATACTCTCTGTGGCCTATTTGCAGTTAAATCAGGAAAGAACTGTTTGAGGAAAGCAGCCTCGAGTTGATGCTAATGTTGGCCAGAAATTTCCAGAGTATATTATAAGCCATCAAACTTGTGTGATATTAGTACAGTTGTTGGCTGTTTTTTTAAGGTTCACTGTTTCTGTTGCCCATCCGAGCTTCCTCTGAAAGGAGTCACAGTGTGCCACCCCAAAATCATGCCATGTTGGCATAAGGATTAGTTTGAGCTGAAGGCAATTGAGGCTCAAAAGACAAAGGAAGAGTTCTACCTTTTAGGCATCATCTGTCTGTGGTAAGGCATGAGTTGAACTTGGAGGAAAGTTGCCACCCTTATGTCAGGGAGAGAAGACAGCCACCACCAAGATGAGAATGTATAAGCAGTCGTACACAATTAACAAAAATTAGTATAAACATCTAATTCAGGAGGCTGAGGCAAGAAGATCGCTTGAGCCCAGGAGTTTGAGGTTGCCGTGAGTGAGGCTGACACCACGGCACTCTAGCCCGGGCAACAGAGTGAGACTCTATCTCAAACAAAACAAAACATCTCATTGGGCTTTTTCTAGAATTAAGGTTAATTTCATTATAGTGATAACACAAGAGGGGACTTGGGGTGTGTCAGAGACCCCATCTGACTGGTTGCAGTGAATCTCTTATTTTTTAGAAAATGACCCATTTTAAAGATCAGTACGTGAGGTGCAGCGGTGCATCTGTAGTCCCAGCTACTCAGGAAACTAACGTGGAAGGATCCCTCGAGCTCAGGCTGCAGTGAGCTACGCCTGGGCTATGTAGGGAGCCCATCTCTAAAAAAATATTCCATGGCACCTAGCTCCAGAAACTCTATTCCAGTTTATTTCAAACAATGGCCTCCTAGAAACATTGTTTAATTTTAAAACTATTTTTTCCTTTCTTTAGAGGATAAATAAGCCCCTGAGGCTAAATTTAATTCTAATCAACCTGTTTTTTATAAACCCCAATGTATGTAAATAAAAGTTACGTACTTCTCCCCCCAAAAAAGTAAGTAAATAAATAAATCAGGAAAGAATGTACATTTTTTAGCTCTCCTGTCATTAGGAACTAAAATACTAGTTCTTGGTCCTGTCATATTATTCCCACTTTCTTCCATCATTCTTTCATGTGGGTCTGGATTCTAGCATCTCGTAGGGTAGGGAAGAAATGCTCTAGGAAAGTTGAGTATCATTTTCTTCTGGTCCTGGGCCAGACTCTGCCCCTCTCTGGAAGATGATGTTCCACACTCCTCCGGGAAAGCAGAGTCCATTTGATACCTGGCCAGTCTGAGAATCAAAGAGTGAACTTTCAGTTCTTAGATTTGTGGTGTTACCATGGTCCCTGGACTGTAAATACCATTTGGACAATGCTCTTCTCAGAAGAAAAATACACACACTTCAGAGCTAACCTATCGTCCCAAGTTCCAAGTTTTTAAAGAAGCAGGTGCTCTGGATTTGGGCAGAGTCCACAGATACTGATTTCAAAGGACACTAAGTGTCAAAATCTCATGCCCAAACCTTTGTCTGCTACCTCTGTACATTTTTTAGCAAAGCCGTTTGCTTTAACAGGGCATTCTGCAGAGAGGCACGTGTATAAAAAACACCATTTTCACACGGGCACATAATTTTACTAAAGTGTGTCCTTTTCAGCATTTAAAGATCTTATCAAAAGACCATGTCGCAGACAGAAGTGCAACCAGCGACTGAGCTCACGATATCACCTTCTTATGTCCCACTCTAGAGAAGGGAGGGTAGGGGCCTGCTCACAGCCCTCTGCCTGCTGCTCGAGTCTCTTCCCCACTGGTGTATTTTGACCTTGTGTTTTATAACCTTGGGGACTAACACAACACTAAACATAGCCATGTTCAAATTGAAATGCAAATTATGGGGCCTTACATAAATACTCTCCTTTGGTTAGCTGCTATTTTGGATATTCTGATCTTTCTTTGTACAGACGGCCTACTAATATTATCTGATAATGAAAGAGGGAGAGTTGCCATTTTCCAAATTAAAAGGCCAAGAACGCACTGATTAGAAGAAGCCATCTCATTTTGTCTTCTCTAACAGTTTCATGACTCAGAGCCATATACCCCTACACACACACAAGCTCAAACCACGTTTTGTTTTACTAAGAAGATTTTGAGGCAGTGTAGTTTCTTGTCTGTCCATACCATAATTTCTCACAATGCTGTGCTTTTATGCACTATTCATACGCAGAGATTATTGTAAACTCAGGCAGCACTCTCAGCTTGGAAGGCAGAGTTCTTTCTGCGAAGAAGACAATTTGGTCAAAGCCTATTAGAAGATAAGCCACATCGTCACACCGTGTCAGAGATCCTATTACACTTCACGTCTGTCTTATTTGTGAAAGGAAAGTAGACTAGCAGTAGGTAAACCTGGGTTCCTGGCCCAGCTGTGTTGCCTCAAGCCAATCATTACCCTCTCTGGTGCTTATAGTTCTATCATCTAAAAATAATAATAAGGCATTTCTACCTCTGATATTCCCTGGTTCTCATTTTATCTTTATCTTCAAAGTAAATATGTCAGTCATTTTACCTTTCACCTTTGTGGTTCTGTCCAGGTAACAGCAACCAAATTGGTGTTTCTGTAGTTTTATTTAAAGCCAAGATACAAACCATTACAAAAGCTAAAGACAGGCAAGTGCAGCTGCCTCATCAGGCCATTATGATTTCTGTTCAAGACTTGGCACTAATTAAATGTGGATAATTATTGGCTAGTGTTCCCTTTGTGTTTTGATGTATTTTCTGAGACTTACAGCAACCAAATAGGGTTGTAAGAGACCAATAGATGAACATTTCTTTGAATCATAAGGAAAGACAGTGTGCAAGTGCTGCCTCCTCTCATTAGATCTTCTTGTCTAGATATTTATGTTGTTTTGATTGATATACAAAAATACATCTTAATAATAACCATTTCTACACATTGGAAAACCATTCATCACTGCCATTTAAATGAAATTTTAAAGTTTTAAAGCAAGAGGAATGAAATTATTTGGAAGAGACAGTATACTACTACATGCTTGGCTTAAAGTTATTTCCAAGCAATTGTGGATCATAAAGATTTTCTACTATGGCTGGGCGCGGTGGCTCACACCTGTAATCCCAGCACTTTGGGAGGCTGAGGTGGGAGAATGCTTGAGGCCAGGAGTTTGAGATTAGCCTGGGCAACATAGTGAGACCCCATCTCTATAAAAAATAGAGAAATTAGCTGGCCATGGTGGTACATGCCTGTAGTTGCAGCTACTTCGGAGGCTGAGGCAGGAAGATCGCTTGAGCCCAGGAGTTGGAGGTTGTGGTGAGCGCTGATCGTGCCACTGCACTCCAACCTAGGCAACAAGAGAGTGAGATCCTGTCTCAACCATGGCCCGTAGCAAAAAATTCTAATCTGAATCATGGGTCTTGTTCTTGGTGATCAGCAGAATCTCTGAGCAGCTGATATCTCAAGAATAGGAAATATCAACTTCCAAACAGTGTTCCTCTGGTCCCTTTAACATCAGCTGGCCCTTTATCTGTAGTTCAATTAGGATCCTGATTTGTTCGTAGAACTACTGGGTTAGATTGTGCCTCAGCTCACAAACCAGCACTGATAATTCATTATAAATGGTTGAAAGTTGTAGTCACATTTAGTATAACCAAGACTTTGGCTTCAAATATGTATCATGAAAATAATTCTGATGTAAACCACGTAGTATTAATTCTTACCTTTTCTATCACCTCAGACTTAAAGGTGTTTGACATTTTTGGTGTCCAGCTACTTCTGTCAAATGCCAGTGTTAAGTATGGTAGAATCATGATGAGTTTTAACTCATGCAAAGACTGGATTTTCACCCACTAGTGATTATTTCCTGAGAGTCACTAATTAAAACATGAGCAATCATAGAAAATCTAAATGTCAGTGTCATGAGCCAAAGAATTAAACCAGCGATGATCTTCATCTATTCCAACTAGAAAACTTGTTTTTTGAACAAAGAATTAGAAAGGAAGATGGATTCTGTTATATTTGTTGTACTTGTTTAATTTTACCAACTAAGTCTCCTTGTATAGTCCAAAGATGCTTCTGCCAGGTAACTAGTAATTGGATGCGAGTCCACAAGGCAGAAATGCTGGCTCCTTTGTATTATTTCTATTTTTAGTATGTCTTTGGTCACTCAACCATCGATTATTTATCTTGCACATTGTTTCACAACATACCATGTGTTGACAACATTAGGATGTGTCTTACTCTCATCTGCAATATATTTAATGGATACTTCCTTTACTGAAAAAATTATTTCATGTGTTCCAGTCCTAAATTTTGTCCTTTTATGTGTGACATTGTACAAGTAACTTTGTTCTTCAGGCTTATTCATTGCTATCGTTGAACTTTTGTTAAATTACAGGTTGGGCATCCAAAATCAGAAATGCTCCAATGAGCATTTCCTTTGAGCATCACATCAGCACTCAGCAGGTTTCAGACTTTTAAGCATTTCAGATTTTCACATTTGAGCTGCTCAGTCTTTATAGCGTAAATACAGAAAAGAGCCCCAATTATATGTCTTGATGAAATCTCAAAAAGTAAACAAACTCAGGTAACCAGCACCCAGATCAAAAAACAAAATGTTGCCACTCTTCCGGAAGCCCTCCTCATGGTCCCTTCCAGAAGTGACTTTTGGTCCCACCAAGGAAAACCATCATCTTGACAGCTAACACTGTAGATTTGTTTTCTTATTTTTGATCTTTATATAAGTGGAATCTTACAATATGTATTGTTGTGTGTCTGGCTTATTTTTACCCGGCTTTGTTACTGTGAGGTCAGTCTGTGATGTTGCATATAGCTGTGGTTCATCCGTCCTCATTGCTGTGTAGTATGTGGGCAACATACCTTATCTATTCTGTTGTTGATGGGCATGTGAGTGGTTTCCAGTTTGGGGCTATTATGAGTAGTGCTGCTATGAACATTCTCATATGTGTCTTTTGGTGAACTTAAGGCCACATTTGTTTGGTATATACTTAGGAGTGCAATTGATGGATGAGTCTTAAGTTCAGCTTTAGTAGATACTACCAAATAGTTCTCCAAAATGTTGCACCCTTAGCAGCTGTGAGAGAGAGTTTGGGTTGTTCACCATTGTTGCTGACACTTGACATTGTCTTCCCATCTTAGCCATTGTGGTAGGTATGTAGTAGTAACACCTGTGGTCTGGTCCTCAGTTGTCTTCATATAAAATAATTTGAGTTCCCTTCCAGTTTTGACAGTCATTTTTAATGAAATATCAACTTTAAAACTCCTTTTAGTACGGTAGATAGAAGCAGGAAAATGCCAACTGCCCTTTAGTATCGTGGTAAATGGAGGAGAGAGAAATGAAAGGTTGTTGGTATCATTGGTAATAATAGAACGAACATCCACACAATGTTTTACATGATGGCATTATCCTATCCTAACTTGTAAACTTTATTTAAAGTGTTCTTACTGTTGATCACTTTACAACAGGCAAATGCAAAAGGCAACAAAAGATAATCCATTTATGCATAATCCAGAGCTGTCTTTGAAATCGAAGGCCCAAAATACTCAAAGCTAATACTACTTGCCCTTCCTTACCTCTAAAATACTCTTGCCTTACGACGTGTGGAATGGTAACAGAACACAGAAGACAAACAGCTAACGCAAAACAAAGATATAGTCCATGTCATTCCCCATTTAAATAACCAAAGGAAATGTTTGCATACCTGTGAATTGGGCATACCTATTTGTTTGAAATATTCACTCATTTCACAAATACTTACGGATATTTCCATTATGTCAGGCACTGGCATAGTTACTAGGGATACAAAAACATAAACTCCTACTCTCAAGAGGCTACGATCTAAAGGAGGAGACAGATATGTCAACAAATAGTTCCTATGGAGTGTAAAGGTGTTTATGAAGTTGCAGGATACCCACAGAGTGTGGTGCACGTGACACAAATGAGAAAACGAGTCAGTCCCCAGAATGGGGGATGTTGGAAGAAGTCTGCACAGAGAGGTGGCTCTTGATCTGGCATTTGCCAAACAAAAGAGCACAGAGGAAGCCGTTTCAGGGCAGAGGGAATTAGACGAGGAAGTATGAGATGACCTGGTTTGTTTCTAGAGCCTGAGGTATGATGGGGAGGAGAAAAGGCAAGTAGATGATGAGGGGCTTGCAGTACTAGCCCGGCGAGCTAGGCTTGACTTCTCCCCACTGCGTGGACAATCAGTCCTCTCAATATTTTTGAGCCCTGTGCCAGACTTTAGGAATACACAGATAAATCAGCTCATGTATTTTTCATCAAATGTTCCTTGAGTACCTACTGTTTGCCAGAATCTTGTTTTTAAAAAAACCACCATTTCACGGGGGAGAAAGGCAAGTAAATATTAAGAACTTGATTACAGAACTGCATGCTATTCTATTCTAATAGAAATGCACTTTCTTCTTTCCTGGACCCGGAAAATGGGAATCAGGGAGCACTGAACCTTGAGTTTTAAGCAGGGATCTGAGAGTGATCATAGTTGTGATTTAGAAAAAGCAATATTACAATTAAGCAGTTGCCACTGATCATCGGCTGAAGTAGGTATTTTAAACATTTACTGAATAAGTAATATTATCAGCGCGAATAAATCTTGTGAGACTGGTAAGCCTTAAATTTCATCATCTGGAGCACAAGGGCCGAAAGCATGCTGGCCCAGCTGGTGGCATGGTCCCGGGAGCAGGCACCTGAGTTCTCATTCTCGTTTTTCAGGTCACGAAGAATGAGCGCCAGGTGATGAAGCCGCTGTATGATAGGTACCGGCTGGTGAAGCAGATCCTGTCCCGAGCCCACACCATACCCATCGTTGTGAGTACCGTGCCCTTCTGTCGTTGATACAAACCTTCCTCCTCGAATGGGCCCTGGATGGATTAGCAGCTTCCTCCTTGAAGAACAGGCTTTCACAGCCGAATCAGCCATTAAAACCCTGACCCACAAGCTTGAGGAATGAAAACTTTATCAAAGACCTGCCAAAAATGAGCAAATCTAAAGCTGACAGAATCTTTTCCCTTTTGGGAGACATGCTTTGGCCGTGTACATCTACGTGACATGTGCTGGCCAGAGACAGGGCCCCAAGGGGACAGGGGCTGCGCTTGCTCCAGGCCTCGTCACCCCTGAGTGCCTCTCTAGCTCCCAGGTCCTCTGTGAGTCTCTTGCCATGCGAGCAAGGGGTGCTCCCTTGGGAGTCATCTCCAGGGAGAAATCCTCTAAGGAACTCAAGAGACAGGCAGGCCTCTCTTCTTGGAGCATGTGGGAAGGTCTAGGGAGGCTGATAATTGAGAAGTTGCTGTCCATGGCCACCATCCTTGGACGTAGCTGCCTTTGGGCCCTGGAATTTGACTTTGTCAACAGCAAGGAGCAGCCCCTTTCCTTGAGCTATGGGAAAGCCTTCCGGGCCTGCCCTCCCCCTTTCCCAGTCTGGGTGTCACCCCGGCGTGTGACGGGGGCAGTGCCCTGTGTCCCTCTCTCGGGGAAACTTTGCCTGTGTTTCAGCGCGCTTATCTCCTCAGCTGACCTTTGGGCTTTTTAATAAGCAGACCTCACTTTGCTGTCATGTTAGCTGCTGCTCCCGTCTGGCCCTGCCTTCAATCTCCTCGCTTGCTTCTAGGCCCACGTGGGATGTGGTCTTTGTGTTTCCTCTAACGGTGCGCTTGCTTTTATGAAGAAGGGAGGGTCTAGGGACCCGAGGCAGGCATATCTGAAGAAAGCTACTGATCTGGAAATTTCTTACGGAATAAATTGAACTAACAAAAGGATTAAATCAAAGAAATCATTTTCGTTCTCTAGTTAGGAAACCTTAGTGTCCCCAAATAGGGTGAACATACTACAGAGAAGGCTTTTGGAGTTGACATTATTCCCCTTAGCGTATTACAGCCAACTTAGAAAAGAAGTTCTGTTGTTTCGGGCTTTCCTGGGAGTGGCTGGCCGGGAGGGGTTAGGGTATGAAGTTACAAGACGGTTGTGAACGCGGATGAGGTCAGAGGAGCAGCGCTGGAGGGAAGGGACAGGGTTCGGAATGTAACCTGCTTGTCAACACCTGTCGCAGGGTTCCCCCTCCAGCACGCGGAGAAGCCCTTTGCTGCAGCCCATTATCGAGGGCGAAACTGCTTCCTTCTTCAAGGAGATAAAGGTGAAGACCTCCAGCTGCTAACCAGTCCTAAATCTGGTCACTTCCTGCCTCCTCCCTCCCTCCTGTGAACGGAAAGGGCTTGTGATCCGGCCCTTCCGTGAAGGCTTCTTGTCGAATTCCCTAAAAATCAGCAGCTGCACATAAACAGCTTTGAACAGTCCCCTTTTATTTACATTATAGACTAGCCGGTTGCCTTGTTTTCGTTTCCCTCTCTTTTTTGTTTTGTTTGTTGTTGTTTGTTTTGTTTTGACTTTATTTTTCAGGAATGGTTATTTTGTTTCCCACACTGTTTTTTGTTTTCCCTGTTTGGATTTTTATATTGCAAAGTCTGGAGTTAGCTCATTGGACCAACTTTAAAAAAAAAACTCATTGAGTTTTATAGAAAAATCAAAATTAACAGTGTATGTAACATGCAATGAAAAAGTATAATTCTAAAGACAAATATCTCGGTAGTCTTTGGCAGATGTGCAGTGCAGTTTCACCCCTTATTCCTTCTTCCTGGCTTTGCCCTGGCACATTTAGTCCTCAGGACTAATTTTATAATCTGTTCTTAATCTGTGAATATAGTGCTCTCACCGGCAGTCACTAGAATATGTGCCCTGATTTTTTTTTTCCAGTAATAATTATGGATTTTGTTCAGATAATCCTTGTCATCAGCGGCTACTTTTGCTAGAACAGGGGGTGTAATCTGTGCCCACAGATCAATGTCTCTGCAGGGCCCTAATTGGCCTGTACTAGGTTCAGCTTCCCTCATGGTTTTGTTTCTAGAAGAGCGAAACTAACTGCACTGCCTTATATGGGACTCCAGAGATAAAAAAAACATCAAAGGCAAACATTTTTTTTTATTTTTAATTTTTTTTTTAGCAGTTATTTAGTTCCAAGGTGGGAGTTAAACGCAAAGCAGAAGTGAGTTTTAAGAGTTTCACTTCGTATGTTTCTGCGACAGTTTCAAGCCTGAAGTGTCATTTATTTACTGTAGTTAGGAATGATTATTTCAGAATATGGGGGCTTCTCTGCTGAGGGACACCAATGGAAAACTCTCCATTTTCTTGCTTGAGGTAAGGTGTACACGCTGCAGTCTTCGTTACTCTATTCCTTTTCTGAATTTTAGAGATCTTACATACTTCATATGCCTAATTTTAAGGTATTAGGCAATGACTGTGTTCACTGCTTATATTATTTTTAACAGACCTTGTTTTACGAAAATGCTCTAAAACGTGGTATTGTGAAATTGGTGCCGGTATGCTATCTTATGTCTTAAAAAATTAGAGCTGTTTTCTTACAATAAGCCTTGATGTTGATGAAAGAAGACGATTTTCATCTAGCTGGTAATTTCACACGAGAATTAAACCATCATAATTGAAGAGATTTGGGTAATTGCGTGTATAGAAATTAGCATGTTTCTCTTAGCAGCATGCAGTCAAACTGTTACTAGATAAAAATGAGTTCTTGAATACATTCAAAATACGACAATAATTGCATCACTAAATAGACTGAAGATATCCTAATGGTGCTCTTTTTAAAAGAGGGCATCATTCCCATTTCTTGTCCTTTAGCTTAATTTGTTTTTTTCACGAGTACATTTTGGCCGTGGTTTATCTCCTGGCCCACATAACGGTGAAAATTTCAGGTAATTTTGCAGCAATTACATTGCTTTTGTAAACAACACTCTTTTGATTCATTTTGTTCCAACTGGCTGGGCTTATTAGGATGTATTTGGACCGTACTAATTTTTGGCATTTCTGATACAACTTAGAATTGGGTGTGTGCGCAGATAAGAAGATGGGATCTTAGTGGTTCCTTTAAAACTCACCTCTTTTTTTTTTTTTTTTTTGAGACAGAGTCTCACTTTGTTGCCCAGGCTAGAGTGAGTGCCGTGGCATCAGCCTAGCTCCTTGCAACCTCAAACTCCTGGGCTAAGCAATCCTGCTGCCTCAGCCTCCCAAGTAGCTGGGACTACAGGCATGCGCCACCATGCCCGGCTAATTTTTTCTATATATATTAGTTGGCCAATTAATTTCTTTCTATTTATAGTAGAGATGGGGTCTCGCTCTTGCTCAGGCTGGTCTCGAACTCCTGAGCTCAAAGGATCCGCCCACCTCGGCCTCCCAGAGAGCTAGGATTACAGGCGTGAGCCACCGCGCCTGGCCCTCACCTCTTGTTTGAAATGCTTATGGGAGGTGGCCAGCCGTGTATGCAAGAGACCCAGCCAAGTCCTGAAGCCCTACAGCAGGGGTCCTCAAGCTTTTTAAATAGGGGGCCAGTTCACTGTCAATCAGACCACTGGAGGGCCGGACTATACTTTAAAAAAAAAACTATGAACAAATTCCTGTGCACACTACACATATCTTATTTTGAAGTAAAAAAACAGGCAAAAACACCCGCGTGTGGCCTGCGGGCCGTGGTTTGAGGACGCCTGCCTAGATCTTCCAACCTGGAGATGATGTGGTCAGTTCTCCTGTCTGACACAAGAGTCCTCTGTAAAACTTCCCCGACGGAATAGCGCCCAGCAGTAGGGAGAGTAAAGTCGCTCTGTACGTGGGCTGAGTCTCGTTTAGTTGACAGCCAAAAACTTATAAAATAATACAAAATAAGTTATAACATACAATTAAATAATATGCAAATTTGATAAATTATGTCAGAATGAAAACAGTTGCAAATTTAACATCGATGGTTATTACCAGTTCATTACGTCCTATCCAGTGGGCTCAGGTTTGCCCCTGGAGCAGCACGGACCGAGGGCACCGCCCGCCTGCCCACCCACCCCCAGCCCCTCACAAAAATCTTGTCTTCTGCAAGTTCCTCTTACCATTCCTTACTAACGCGGGGTCCAATTTTCGGCGGTCTGCTAGCTGTGCTCTGCTGTGCGCACACACCGGTTTATCTGCGTCCCTCTAGAACTGACACCCTGAGCTGGACGCCATTCCGAGTGCGGTTTAACCGGGACGGTGAACCAAGACTAGTCCTTGTCTTCATCTGGGCGGCTGAGGCCTTTTCAGCAGTCAGCGTGTCCTCAGTTCACTTTGGTCTCCTGTAGGGTGGCCGTCTTTGGGCCAGATAACTGTCGTGGGGCCTGTCCTGTGCTTGTGGGACGCTCACTGTCACCCCTGGCCTCCCCCCACGCCGGCCGGTCGTGTGCCGCCACCTCCCCTCCCCAGCTGCAACAACCAAAAACGTTTCCAGACGTTGCCAAATGCCCCTAGTGGACACAACCACCCCAGCTGAGAAGGGCTCACGGCCCTGTCCAGTGGCTGACTCGCACAGCCCCAGCGGCTGCTTGCCGTCAGTGGGTCCAGCTTATCTTCCTCCTGACCTAGTGACAGGACTTGAATCTTTCCAACTTGTTACTTTCTACACTTCTGTTTCAGCCTTACGAAATGGATCAAATCTAGATTTTGTATCCTGGCATGTCAGATACCCACTGAGTACCTGCCCGTTTTGTGAATGTGCCTTTGCTGTCTCTGTCCCAGTGACTCATTCGCACTGGGGGAGGCAGGGGCCGCGAGGACCTGCTGTGACCTCCCTCAGCTTCTCGTCGCCACTGCGTCCTCTGCAGGGTGGGCAGCAGCTCCTCTCACAGGTCTGCCCACCTGGTCCGTTACTGAAACCCACATATTGTGTCTGTTCTATCAAGAAAGGAAAAGTAGCGTCCAGGATTTGTTCTGAAGGAGCCAGCGCTTGTCAGCTGATCACTGGTTCTTTCTCAGTCGCTCACGTGTCACGTAGAGTCCGCCCGGGACCCAGGACGCTTACGGTTCGGGTCTTATTTAAAGATTTATTTTTTTGTTCCCAACGGTTATTGGTGAGAAAAAAGAGAAAAAAAAGTAAATATAATATTTTAAAAATTGAAAAAAAAAAATAAAGATTTATTTTTGCTATTTCTCTTTTTTCCCATGATTCTCAAAGGTTACTGAGAGTAATTTTGCTAGGTTTATCTCACCAACATCGACAAGCACACTATGTGCAAGGCACATTTCATATGTTTTAGTGATCTCAGGACTTTAGTATATAATTGATAAGACCTGGATACCTGATTTCATTAAAGTAGTCAAGTTCTTCTCTGTAACTCCGTTCAGCACGTGTCTCGGGCGTTCGTGCTCTCCTAACAGCTTGAAGTTCTCTGTTAAAATTGAATTATTAGACTGCTTAACAGACATTTTTTGACTGTATGTAGGCATCAGCCAAGCTCTGGAGACAGCAGTCAACAGGCCCAGATTCCTCCCTCCATCCGGTTTACAGGCAGCTGGTTCTACCTGGTCACCCTCTTCCAGGCAGAGGGAGGAGGAGGGAGAATGGAGCACTGACGGGCACAATCAGTGTGCTAGGTGCCTTATCAGGTCCTTAACATAGAGTATCTCAATTTTTGTAAAAACTACATAGATGAGAATCGTTAACTCCTCTTATAAAAAAAAAGAGAAACTTCAAAATTATCATTTAAAAAGTCAGTTTACTCTAAATTTAAAAATAGTTTTAATAATTTAAATTGAAAAATCTATTACTTAGGCATTTACAAAAATCTATTACTTAGGCCAAGGAAAGAGATTGAAGATCCGAAGTCACACCTGAGACAATCTGGAAAGGCCAGCTAGCTTTTGCCAGTTTTACCTTCATATCAGTACTTTTATTTTAATCATATAATAGTCCTTTTTTTGTTTGTTTCACTTCGTTTGCTTACTTGTTTAATCACATTATTTTTCTAAAGAGGCACTATTATAAACATTATAAAATTTACAGTCAGAAAATCCTCCGAGTGCAGTTTGCATATTTATACTCTGGCCTCCAGCGGCAACTGCAGCTGCCCCTAGAGGTATTTGCTGCATTGGTCCTGAAGCCACTGGTTTAACTGTAATAACTGATGATATACTTACTGTCGTTTGTGTAGCTATACTCGCAACCAATTTTTAACTTTTTTAAGATATTAAGATACTCTCTCTGCTCTGACTACATTTTGGCAGTAAATTACATCTTTTAAAATCTTTCACACTCTGATATTATTTCTTCCTTAGGCTTACATAGCTTTAAATTGGCACTAAGAAATACTAGTGTGACTTCATTGTTTTTCCGTTTGCATTATCAAGACAGAGAATGTTATACTTTTCTTAGACTCTTGAATATTGAAAATTACAGTCACAGCCCTCGGAAATTCCTTGAAAAAGCTTATAAATTTTATGATTTTAATCATGGGAATATGAACATTTCAATCTTCTCTAAAATTTTGTACATTAAGCAACCACAAAATATTTTCTAATCTCAACTACTTAAATAGAATGGCAATATTGATTTCAGAAAATGTTTAGAACCTAATAAAAAATATCTTTTGAGAGGCACAAGTAGAATCCTTTAAAGCACTGATTACTGGTGGGGGGTTTTGTTTTGTACTGTCATAGTGCTGGAAATTTTTAGATTCTTTTGATTTGATTTAGGGTATAAATTACAATGATTGTTCCATCCCTATCATTGGCCTTGACCACTATTAATCATGCTGTACACTCATTTTTAATAGTTTTATAGTCTGCTTTCCCTACTGAGTTTAGTGTTTGTGTTATTAAATGTGTATATGTATTCGATCACATACACAATCCATATCCATATGCGTTGCTCAGTGTAGAGAAGAAACTGCTTGGTGTCTGGATAGTTAAATGATTTTGAAAGGATGCTTGTAATGAAAGAGCGCCCCAGAAAGTGGCCAGATGTTTATCGGGGTTGCTATTTACCTCCAGGAAGAAGAGGAGGGGTCGGAAGATGACAGCAACACGAAGCCAGACTTCACCGTCACTCTGAAAATGGACTTCAGCCCACGCTGCTTTCTGGACCAATTTGAAGATGATGCTGATGGCTTCATTTCGCCAATGGATGACAAATTGCCATCGAAGTGCAGCCAGGACACGGGGCTTTCGAATCTCCACGCCGCTTCAATGTATGTCATTCTGGTTGTGGTGTTGAAATGTTTGGGTGAAAATAACTTTTTAAAATACTAGTTAGCCTTCTTATTTAAAAAAAAATTGGCTGACAAAACACAAGTGACTACCCTGGAGGGCGTGTGTGTGTGGATAAAACAGTGATTTTTATGTTTTGTTAATTGTAGCACAGCTTTCTTACATGCTCCTCCCTCCATGTTACGTGAGGGAATGTTGGCGATCTTGCTTAAACAGCCAGCAGGTCCCTCCAGAAACGGCACCGTGCTGCGTTCGCTCCGTATGCCGCAGCCCCGCGCTGAACACGCGGCGAGCACAGGCGCCATTTCTTTCCTCCAAAGACAAACACGACAGAGTGCCGTGGGGTTGCACAAGGCCCGAGAGTCCCCGAGTAGCAGGAACCCCGAAGCCGCATCTGCTGCCGGCACGTCTGGGCCTCCGGGAGATGGAGAGCGTCCCCCTCTGCTGACCCCGCGCCCGAGGCAGCTTCTCATTTACCTGCCCCCCTTCCTCCCCAGCTCCTGCCACGGTCAGACTTGACTCAATTTTCTTGAAACTTTTCCTCCTTCTCAGACCTGAGCTCTTGGAACACCTTCAGGAAATGAGAGAAGAAAAGAAAAGAATCAGAAAGAAACTTCGTGATTTTGAAGACAATTTCTTCAGACAGAACGGAAGGTAGCGCATGTGTTTCCCTGTCCCCCCTTCCCACCGCCTCCCCACACACACCGTCCTTCCCCCCGTGGGACCTGTGGAGTGGAGGCCTCCACGCGGGCCTCTTCTGCAGCCTCCCTGTAACGTGCTCCTTGGATTCCTGCCCAGGGACCCAACCCTTCCGGGCTGACAGTGAGATTGGTGTGGACCTCCAAGGAGAAATGCTCCCTGGATGGTGGCCACGACTGATGCAGATCCCGCTGACACTTATCAAACCTGTCACACCAAATTCTCATCGAAAACCAGCAGCCTGAAGCTGAGTTTCCAGCTTCACATGACACTGGAGTCTCTTTTCCCCTTAAGAAACTAGCGGAACAGCCAGGCACGGTGCCTATAATCCTAGCACTCTGGGAGGCCGATGAGGGCGGATTGCTCGAGGTCTGGAGTTCGAAACCAGCCTGAGCAAGAACCAGACCCCATTTCTACTATAAATAGAAATATTTTTAGTTGTCCAACTAATTTCTATTTACACAAAATTAGCCGGGCATGGTGGTGCATGCCCGTAGTCCCAGCTACTCGAGAGGCTGAGGCAGGAGGATCGCTTGAGCCCAGGAGTCTGAGGTTGCTGTGAGCTAGGCTGACCCTATGGTACTCTATCCCAGGCAACAGAGTGAGACTCTGACTCCAAAAAAAAAAAAAAAGAAACTAGAGGAATAAACAGGGAAAAGGAGGCTCTAAATCTTACTGATTTGTAAGTTCATTTTAAAAAACAAAGGTGATGGTTGCCAAGTTTGAATGAACAATATATATGAGAAGCAGTGATCACACTGGTTGATATGTTACCTTTCTCCAGTGAGTTTTAAGGCATAATTTAATCATCTTCATATAACATTAGGCTGAGAAATAATCTTTCATGGTTATAAGTGACTGCACACAGAATATCTTGCTTAAAATCACAGCATGAGCCCAAGGATAGAACCAGGAATAGATTTGCATTGCTTACATCGGAGTTAAGTTTTATCATTTTAAATTGGTTTTATTTTAATTTAAATTATTTAAATTGTGTAAATATCATTTCCCCTTTCATACTTATTAAAAGTTGGAGAAAAAATAAAAGCACCATAAAAATTAACTTTGGCTTTCAAAATGTATTTCAGTTTAGTTCCATTAATACATAGATTTAGGATCTCTGATTTGGATGTATCCTGTAATGACTTCCCCAAGATTTATATATTTTTATACCTAAATATTTGTTTTTCATTCCCCACACATTGCAGGATATTGAGAAAACATAGATAATAGATTAAATAAATAATTCCCCAAATAATAATAACCCAAAGACAAATCAGGATTAATGTTTTGCTGTTTCCTTCCAACCTTTTTTCTAAGCGTATTTTTGGTTTGTCTGTTTATCCTTTCTTGTATTATTATCCTCACATTATTCAGTTACCCTCCATGTGAGGAACTCTGTAGAATCCTGTAACCCACACAAGTGTTAAGCAAGTGTAAGTGGTGGAAATGGAACTGTAGGGGACTTAGGTGCCATACGATCTGGTTCCAGTATGACGTCTCGGAGGAGACTGAAGCGTCTCAGAGTGTGGCCGGACCGGGTGTCACATGTTCTGATTCCCAGGCACCTGTGCCCTGCCAAGAAGTCACTAGAGTTCTTTCCTCTAGGAAACCAAGAGGGTATGAATAGAATCAGTTTATTTTTATTTTTAGCTCATTGAACAAATTAAGCCCCATGCTATCTCCACATTTGCTCTTTTTTTTTTTTGAGACAGAGTCTCACTCTGTTGCCCAGGCTAGAGTGAGTGCCGTGGCATCAGCCTCGCTCACAGCAACCTCAAACTCCTGGGCTCAAGCCATCCTCCTGCCTCAGCCTCCCAGGTAGCTGGGACTCCAGGCATGCGCCACCATGCCCAGCTAATTTTTTATATGTATTTTTAGTTGTCCAACTAATTTCTTTCTATTTTTAGTAGAGATGGGGTCTCGCTCTTGCTCAGGCTGGACTCGAACTCCTGAGCTCAAACGATCCTCCCGCCTCGGCCTCCCAGAGTGCTAGGATCACAGGCCTGCGCCACCTCGCCCGGCCACACGTTTGCTCTTTAATGATAAGTGGAGGAGGGCTGTGTTTGAGTGTTTGCCATGTGCGTTTCCCAGTGACACGTGAGGCAGCCCCACATGGCACAGTGACAGGGGGCGGTCACTTTGCAGGAACCTGAGTCCCTGTCCTGGTTTCATCATGTGCAGAACGTGGACAATTGTGCCCTTTCATCGAGGTGTGGCCGGGGTTATGTTAGATCATGGATACAAAGTACTCAGCACAGGGCCTGACCCACGACGTCTCAGTCAGTACTCACGCGTGTAAATTACTCAGTAAACCGTAAAGGCTTATTAGTATCGTAAGCCAGCTGCTGAATTCCAAAACTAATTTTATAATAAGCAGGAATATTAACTGCTTTTAAAAAACCTGTAAATTGTGGGTGTACCAAATGCTAATTAGAAATGTAATGGTTCATTAAATATATAAGAATGAGGAAACATCAAGTATGAGTAAAGGATTTCAGTGCATGGGAACTCTTACTGCAAAGTCATACTTCACAGCAGAGAAATTTTCTGCATTTCCTAGTCCTTCATGTCATTCTATGAGACGCCAGGTTAACGCTATAAAACTCAGTGGCATGGCGCCTGCCGGGAGAAGGAGCTTTTCTTTCATCGCTCCTCTTGCTTCCAAGTGCCACGTGGCAACACTGACCCCGCAGGTCCACAGACTGCAGCGTTGCCACGTGGCGATACCTGCCCGATGGGGACGGCAGCGTCTAGGAGAGGTGAAAGTGACCCTCCGCCCCCTTTCTTTGACTTCCCTCAGAAACGTCCAGAAGGAGGACCGCTCTGCCCTGGCCGACGAGTACGGCGAGTACAAGCACATCAAGGCGAAGCTGCGGCTGCTGGAGGTGCTCATCAGCAAGGCCGGCGGCTCCGCGTCCGCGTGAGCAGCGGCCCTGCGCCCGGCCGTCCTCGCCCGTGTCCCCCCGCGGACGCCAGCAGGGCCGGCTTGGACACGCGCAAGCTGGCTGCGCGCCTGCAGCCAGAGCCTCGCTAACGCCGACACGCAGCCGCAGGGTCCACACTGTCTGCCCTGGACGCCCGAGAAGCCCCAGCCGGCTCTCTGCCAGCTGTGAGGGAGACACGCTGGGGATGTCGCAGGGCCGCGCTCATCGCCTTCCCCGCTCGCATGACTCGCTTTCCCCTCCCGCGCTCAGGGAGACGGACGCCGCCTCTGCCCACGTGTAGCTCCGAGGTGTGTTTCTCCCAGACTCCCTCAGCAGCTCCCACCCCCGGCTAGGACCGGACCGGCTGCGGAGGGACAGAACGTCGCAGCAGCCCTGGTGACGGGGAAGAGCCCGGAGGTTCTTTCCTGACCCCCGACTGCACTTGCCGCCTCCGAGTCTGACAGCAGCCCCGAGCGCGCAGCTGGCTCGGCACACACAAAGGGCCGCCCTTCATTCTTAGCCCAAGTGCAGAGGCTCGTGGCGACAGGGAGCTGCTTCTCAGCCTCCTGAATGCGACCAGAGTTTTTTTTTTTAAATTAAACATTCTGCAGTAAACCCCCCACACTGATGGGTGAATGTAGCCCTCAGAGCTGAGCCCAAGGCAGACTCTAAATCCTACCGTAGTCGCGATTATGTATAAAAAGAAAAAACAGTGGTGTGTGGCCAATGATGATTTTCTCAAAGACGCAGTCGCGAAGCTGTCTACATTAGACGTTTTGGAGGGACGAGGGAATTTAAGACACCGAAGCGTTCGTCTCTTCGGTGTGCTGGGTGTCACTCTGTGACGTGTTGGTACTTCCTACCATTCTGTCCACACAGACGAAAGTGGCTCCGCGTCCTCTGTGCTCTGTGAGCCCGGCAGGGCTGCCCTCCTGTGTGTTCTGAGAGCTGCCTCCTTCAAGGGTACATTTTTGTTTTAATAAAAAAGAGAATGTACAACCCTACTGACCAGCTGTCAGGTTTGAAACTGGGTCTTGAGAAACTGGCTGGTCAGACTGGATTCACAGCAGCGTTTCCTGTTGCTACGTGAGGCAGCGATTTTCCTCTGTCCGTTGAAAACTGTTTAAGCCAGGAGTGGGGGAAAGCAAGCCTTTAAGTTTGCTCTTAAAAATAATCATAGACGCATGAGCTGTGGGTTGAAAGTAGCCCGGTTTTAAGCCACACACTTTAAAGACGGTACATAACATAATCCTGCAAATCTAAATGTATATAAGAATATAGTTTGGAATCCTTTGCTCTACTGTTTACATTGCAGATTGCTATAATTTCAAAGGAGTGATATTATAAATAAAATGATGCACTTTAGGACATTTTCTATTTTTGAAAACATCATCAATCATTCACATGACCAAAAATTGTGTTTTTTTTTTAAAGAAATACACGTCCGGTCTGTCTTTTTAAAATAATTGTTCTTTTAAATAAGCTATGCTATAAATCAAATCATTACCAGTTAAATTTTAAAGCACATCTGTTTAAGAGTATTCTTTTGGAAAAAAATATGCTACAGATTTTTTTTTTTAAAGCTCCATATAAATAAGAAGCTACTAAATGTTTTGAAATCTGTTGTTTCTGCCAAAGGTAAATCAAAAGATTTATTCAGGAATCTCCATTCAAATTTGTATGATCCAATAAAAGAAAACACCAAGTAATAGTAAAATAAATTTTGTATGCAATTTCGTGTTTTCCTTTGTAGTTTCTAATCTGTGTTTCATGGAATGGAGCCCAAAGCAAGCCGGGGAGCGCTGTTTACACCAGCTCCGACTTGAAAGCGTGTCAGTCGGTGGTTCCTGGCTCTGCCAAGGCAAATGTGTTTCCCTGGCAACCGTTTGTGCAGCCCGGGATGTCGGGACGCCAGAGGCAGCGGCTTAATTGGCTTCGCGCAGACAGATGCTCCGGACTGGGGATTTTCCTTTGCTCTCGTGGGAACGCGTGTGTCTGTTAGTGCATGCCAACAAGACCAATGTCGCGGGTTATTTAATAACAGTGATAAGTAAAGGTAAAAGCATAAACAAACTTGATCATATGATAAGAACCAGAGATGCCAGAAGCTTGTAATTTTCATACGCACATGCCTTTACTGTGTTCATTCTGGAGTAAACACTGAAATAGGCGTTTATATTATGATATCATTCCTGCGTTTCAGCTCTGAATCCTTTAGGTTCAAGTTCACTTTCTAAGACGCGTAAGTACAAGGTTTAGGATAAAGGCCCGCTTAGAAGTTTGTCCTGCGCTGGTAGAAGAAGAAAGCTGCACAATCTTGGCGATCTTCCAACTCAGGGAAATTTCCATTAAAGACCAAATCAAATTTCAAACTGGCACACTTGTCTTTTTTTTTTTTAATTGCCGTCTGGAATGCATTGAGCGCGTTTAGATAAGATTTCTTCCCTTTGGTTGCCGGTTTGAAGTCAAAAGATCATCATCCATTGCCAGGGCCGGAATCGGCCGGAACATCAGCGTGGTTTTTGCTTTGTCGCATTCTGATGCAACGCTTGCGTGCAGCGGGAACGGCCTCCCGCAGTGTGTGCCTGCTCCCGGGTGAGACATGTCTAGCCCAGGACAAATGCCTCAGGGCCATGTTCGTGTCCCAAATACTGTATTAAGATGTCCCGAGGCCAGCAGTCTCCTCGGAGCGCTGAGCACTCGTGCATGTGGCTGAGCCGGGAATTCCTTACACGGTGAATATGTAGGAGCTTTGCTATCAGAATAAAGCGATGGGCGTGACTGCTAATTAATTTTTGTTCTGTCTGGGGGTTACCCAGTTCCTAGGAGACAGAATTGGGCCTGGTATCCAGAACTGATCACAGATTCACACAGAAAAACAAATTCTGAAGTTTGTTGATTGATTTTTTTCTTTAGAGATTTTTTAACCTGGTGATGAAGATGCCATTTTCTTCAGGGTTTCACCTTCCTGCTGTTGATGATCTATACAGATAACTGCCCGCCACAGACTGTCACTGCTTTGCGACGGCTGGCTGTGGTCCCCATTCTGTCATCAAGGGGGGCTCTCCCGACCGCTGCTTCCTGCGTCGCTCTGCCCCGGCTGGGGAGAGCTGGTTTCTCCACCGAGACCAACGCCTCACGATGTTTTTCTCAGGGCCCACTTGGCTACATCAGTGGGGAGGGACAAACCGACACTAAGATGTCGGAGCCGTGTTTGCAGAACCCAGAATGTGCTTTCTGTCCCTTCATTAACGCCTTTCGTTGTTTTTCCCATTTGACCTTCAAAATGCACTTGAGAGTCTATTTTGTTAAAAGACTGGGCAAACATTTTCTACTTTCTATATTCAAATTGTGCACACTGGCACTGTTTCGAATGGCAGCCGACGGGGCACACTCCAAATAAGAGCAATGTCTAGGTATATGCGCTGGCACCACACGGTGGCACTGGCCGCTGTCCCAAGCAGCGATCTATGTCCTCTACCACGATCCTTCATGACACACGTGTGTGTATACAGGCTGGGGCCAAATCACAGATCGACAGCGACACATGTATAAAATCAAAGCCTACGCACATTTACAACTTCTTGCTACCAACCTGCAGTTCTGTCTCTAGCGAATGTCATTTTACCTGGAATCAGGCCAGGTGTGATAAGTGTGTGGCTCCAGCAGTAGGTTCGGCAGATCCAATTCTCCATGTGACAAATAGGGTCACGGCCCCGAAAACCTCCAGAAACGCATAAAGCCAGAGTGAACAACACGGGCCCAGGACGGTGTTTACATGACACGAGAGCAGAAAGCATGTGAAATTGCCATTGTCCTTTCTTTAAAAGTGGAAATTGAATGGAAAACATTATGTACATGATTGGATTTTGTACAAACTTAAAAATATTTTTCAGTGTGGGGGTTATGAAAGTGTTGGCATCGTCCCCGGGACCATGTGACTGAACTGTCCCCGAAGGTCTGACCTCTCCCTTCTGTAAGGGGCTGGGCGGCTCCCAGGGGCCCCCAGAAGGTCAGGTTTGGCGGAGGGGACCGGGAGGTGCAGACGCCCACGGGCAGAAACGCGGCTTGTGCTCTGCGCCACCCGCAGCCGCCTCGTCGGAGGGGCCGAGAGACACAGGCGTGGAGGCGTTCGAGCCCGTTTTTGTTAAAAACACTAAGAACCTTTCCAAAGTCTACAGGGCCGTCAGAGGTAAATAATTCGGAAATGGACGAGGCTGTCAAAATCCAGTGCTGTGAGAAAGGCGCGTTTCAGGTGTGCAAGGTGAGCGACTCACCGTCACATCCTGGGGAGTCGGGCGACAGGATCGCGACGCTCCAGGTGGGCGTGCAGGCGCCCTCCGCACAGCACGGGGTCGACACACTGCGAGCGACAACAGCAAGCGTGAAAAATGTGCCACACCTGTACCAACTGGCACTATGGTGCTCAAAGGGGGGTTAGGGGTGTAGACCCACGTCTGAGGGACGCGGCGAGCACGTGGAGGGGAAGGGCAGGCCCCTAACCCTCGCCAGGGAGGGGCAAAGATATAAAAAGCAACCAAAATGTTTGTACTCTCATATTTTCTTCAAATGAAATATAAAAAACCAGTATCACCTAAAAGAAATATGCATACACTAAACCTGAACACTGAGGCCTGGAGTAGGCCTCGTCCTAGTGCTGAAACCAGGGTCCGGCCGCAGAGTGCGGGTCCCTGCCGTTCTGCCCAAACGCGTCACCCTGGGGAGTTCCTGTCGCCAGGCTCCACGTGCCGGCGGGGGCAGAAGTGGCCGTGACCCCCGTTGCCTTCAGTGTCCTCACGGGGCCCTTTGCAGGGACCAGAGAGTCCCGCAACTCGGGCGCACCCGATCCCGCCCCGACATTGTCAGCGCCAGGCCGGGAACAGCCGCAGGCCTGGGGCCACCTGCACGGGGGACACAGGGGGGCCCCACAGGATGGGGGTGGCGAGGCCGTCTCTCCCCAGCGCCGCCTCTCTGCCTTTTCTAGAAATGCATTCCGGGTCTCCTGAGACCAATGGTCATCGGAATCGTCCCCGAGCCGGGCGGCTCGCCAAGGCTCTGTCCCGCGGCGTTTCATACGAGCACGACACTCAGGACCCCAAAATGCCCCTTAGGAGCCTGGCGGGCGCTCAGACGGGGTTCCGCGAGACTGGGGTTCTCACCGGTCCCCTCCGGCTCCCGCCACGGGGCTGTGTCCCTGGGGGTGGCTGTGTGGCCCGGCACGACACGCAGGGAACCGAGTCTCAGAGACCACAAAGAGCCCGGGTGGCAGCCGGGCCGCGTGTGCGGGTCATCCGTGACGGTGACCCTCGCCCTCCTCATCTCGCGAGTGGCTCGTTCTTCTCTTTAACTTCTTTAACGCAATTTGGAGAGTTGCAGGAATTTTTTTCTATGTATTTTTAGTTGTTTGGCTAATTTCTTTCTATTTTTAGTAGAGACAGGGTCTCTCTCTTGCTCAGGCTGGTCTCGAACTCCTGACCTCGAGCGATCCTCCCGCCTCGGCCTCCCAGAGTGCTGGGATTACAGGTGGCTCACGGTGTGTTTGGAACAACTAAAAACTAAACTTACAGTCGGGAGGGGAGCTGGCCTGATTTGGGCAAGCTCCTCCTCAACATACCAGATTTCACCAAAACCCGCAGGCAACGCCGAGACTGAGAAAGTACCCGGGGTCCCCCACGGCCCCATTGGCCTGAGCGGGAGCCACACGGGCAGGAGGACAGGCTTCCAGATTCAACGATGTCACAGGCTCCCCGAACAAGGCTTCGCGTCCCCTCATTACCTCGGAAATTTGCAACTTCCAGGTCCTCTCTCCAAACAATCTGCCAGCGACTTGAACTTGAGAGTCCTTGGACTTGGGTCACAAACATCTGAGCTCCTGAGAACGCCCAGGCACACAAGGTCAAGAGATCCATTTTTAGCAAGAAGCTTTGGCTGGGCCAGGCCGGCCCTGCTGGGACCACGAGCCAGTACCTAGTTGGCTCTTGCTGTCAACCTCTGTCCTCAGGAGCGCTGGCCTCTTACCATCCCGTGGGGAGTGGGGTGACAGTATTTCAGAATCTGCTCTTTTGGGCCGGGCACGGTGCCTCCTGCCTGTCATCCTAGCACTCTGGGAGGCTGAGGCAGGAGGATCGCTCAAGGTCAGGAGTTCGAAACCAGCCTCAGCAAGAGAGAGACCCCGTCTCTACTATAAATAGAAATAAATTAGTTGGTCAACTAAAGATATATAGAAAAAATTAGCCAGGCATGGTGGCGCATGTCTGTCATCCCAGCTACTCAGGACGCTGAGGCAGGAGGATCACCTGAGCCCAGGAGTTTGAGGTTGCTGTGAGTGAGGCTGACGCCCCGGCACTCTAGCCTGGGCAACAGAGTGAGACTCTGTCTTAAAAAAAAAGAAAAAAGAAATGGTATGCACTCCATTCCCTCTTAGAGATTCACAAAGTTTTTATCTAAGAATTCTTGCAATAAAGTTTAACTTTCTTTAACCCAGAAATGGCCAAACGTATAATGCAAACCACCTTTTCCCTCATCATACAAGGTATTTTCCAGTGCCAGAGTCAAAGCCTTGAACCCCAAGACTCGTTGGGCCTGTTGACCTAAATAAATGCATGTGGGACCCTGGATTGGACCCTGGAAAAAGACATCAGCGGAAACTGGTAAAATCCAAATTAGGAGGTTAGTTAATAGCAGTTTCCCCACACTGGCTCCTTGGCTTTGATACCTGTGCCATGGGACTATAAGACGTTGCCACTGGGGGCAACTGGCCTATTGTGGTTTCTCATTCACTAGAAACTGTTCAAAGACAAGAAAAGAACCTTGAATACATCAAAACAAAAACTCTTCTGAACACTGGCCTCGGCGAAAAACTCACGACTGAGATCTGGAAAGCACGGTCAACAGAAAACGGACAACAGGAATCACACAGCAGAAGAAATAATCAACAGATCGAAAAGATGCCCTGCAGAATGGGAGATAATATTTGCAAACTGTGTATCTGATCAGGGACTAATTCCCAGAAAAACAAGTAATCCCATTAAAAAATGGGCAAAGGACATGAACCAAGATTTGCAAAAGAAGATACACAAATGGCCAACAAGCATATGAAGAAATGCTTGACGTCACTAATCAGCAGAGAAGTGAACTTTAAAACCACAATGAGATATCGTCTTCTATCAGTCAGAATGGCCATCACTAGTCCATTCATGCTCCTATAACAAAATACCATAGACCGGGCGACTTATAAACAGACATTTACTTCTCACAGTTCTAGGGGCCGGGAAGTCCAAGAGCAAGGCGCTGGTTGTGTCTAGTGAGGGCCACTTTCTCGTAGATTGCGCCTTCTCGCTGTGACCTTCTCACTCTGTCTTGCCGTGAGAATTCTCTCTTTGTGATCTCATCACCCCCAAAGGCCACCTCCTACTATCGTCACCTTTCAAGATTAGGTTTCAATATGTGACTTTTAGAGGGACACAAACATTCAGACCACAGTAGGGCCGACTGGCCTCTCTGGTGGCATAAAGGGGACTCTTCCATGCAGTGGAAGGCGTTAAGCACACCTGGCCCCATCTAGGACCCACTGCAGGTGACATGAGAACCGCATGCCTCATTACTACTGACATGCACACAACACACACACACCATGAAGGCAAAACAAACTTACCACAATGTCTTTCCAGATGTGTGGTCAAAGAAGTCACCTGCTCATTCACGATGGCCAACAAGCAGCCTCGGTCACTTTGCTGTTGCTCTCTAGCAGCTATACAAGACGCCACTTAACGGTCAAGTCTAGGTCCCACAATTCTGTGAAAACGAGCAAGTTATTTTCTCTGAAAGTTAACTTTCTCCCGTGAAAAAACTGAGATAATAGTGTTCATGGTAGTTACTGAGAGCTAATTATATGCTAGGCCTTGCTCTGTGTGCATTCCATGAATTCATTTAACCCTCCTAACAACTCCAGGAGGTAGGTACTATCTCTGTCCTTATTTTGCATAGGAAGAAACAGGCACAGAGAGGTTAAGAAACCTGCCCAAGGCCACACAGCTAGTAAATGGCAGAGACAAGAGGTCCATGGTGACAATTAAATTGGATAGCGCTAGCAAATATTGGTGCAGAGTCTGGTATCCAATATACCATTAATATGGATTAGTTATTCTTACAGTTAAAAATCTTACCAGCCACTTCTGTGGGTTAATCTTCAACAAAACTTGATTTTCTTACCTCTGTAGCAGAAAAATCCACTTGTTTTCTCTCTGATTCAGTGTCAAATTATGACTCGAGTTCTTCTTAAAACTTCAGGAAGATTATCCACTCAGTTTATTAGGATTCCTCCAAGTCTGGTCCCAACAAGGGCTGGCAAATTTCTTCTGGAAAGTACTAGATATTAACACGTTAGGCTCTGTAGGCCACGCAGTCTCTGTCAATATATCCTTCCTTTTTAACAATTGTCACCCATTTTAAAAATGTAAAAACCCATAGTTCGTGGGCTGTAGAGTTTGCTAACCACTGCTCTACGGGATTATTAATGGATATTATTAATAATGGATTATTATTAATCCTCTAAAAGCTTTCACATGGAATAGACAGAACGCTCGAAATTTGCTAATCGCCTATGTATACTTTCATGGAAGCCCATCCACCAAAAAAAAAGTTGCCAATGAATTTCACTAAATTGGTTAAGGACTGAAACAACGAAGAAACATCCAGAGTTTTGCAGGGCAGGGCGGGTCCATCGGCGGTGGGTGGGCAAATCCAGAAAGGCCCAGCCTGGAGAGTCGAGTCTTCTTTTTTTTTTTTTTTTTTTTGAGACAGAGTCTCGCTTTGTTGCCCAGGCTAGAGTGAGTGCCGTGGCGTCAGCCTAGCTCACAGCAACCTCAAACTCCTGGGCTCAAGCAATCCTGCTGCCTCAGCCACCCAGGTAGCTGGGATGACAAGCATGTGCCACCATGCCCGGCTAATTTTTTCTATACATATTTTAGTTGGCCAATTAATTTCTTTCTATTTATAGTAAAGACGGGGTCTCATTCTTGCTCAGGCTGGTTTCGAACTCCTGACCTCAAGCAATCTGCCCACCTCGGCCTCCCAGAGTGCTAGGATTACAGGCGTGAGCCACCGCGCCCGGCCGAGAGTCGAGTCTTCTAAAGCAATAAATGACGACGGGGAAAAAAGGAAAATATCCCAGAAAATCCACGTTTGTTGAACGGAGCTTATTAATAGAACTATTCTCTTTGCCACCTTTAAACCATCTATTAAATCTATCGAAACGACACATTGCACTTGTTTGACCGATTTACTGAAAATTGCTCTGTGTTATACATGTTTGGTGTGTAAGTGGGCGAATGATCATCAGTCAAGACACAGACAGGTCTCTGGTCGCCCCTTCAGTCCCCGTCTCCCTGGAGCAGCCACCTCCACCGGCTTGTCCCCATGGCTCCGGTCACGTTCCTCTCCACTGCCACCGCCGCCACCCCTGCCCTGAGCTGCTGCCCTTCTCCTTCAGTCTTGCCCACTCGGACACCTCCAAATTGATACCGCCCGCATTTTCCTCCTTAGGGCCAGGCTTGGGTTTTGTCACTCCAAGGCTCTGATTGTCTGA